>OZ022503.1:28146227-28426888 GCA_963989385.1 Ctena decussata | reverse complement strand
TTACCGTACATCATGGGCTTAAGTGGATACTCTTTTCTAAGAGAGTGTGTCTGGTGATCTTTTGAATGATTTTATAAAACATACGGTTAAATTTATGTATAAATAAACATAAAAATTGAGATACGCCGTTTGGTATTGCAAGCTCATGTTGAATGAAACTTGATAAAATTCATATTCGTTATAGGTGTCACGGGCTCAAAAAAAATTTCAGACGCACCAGCCCAGGATCCCTTAATCTAAAGTTGAAAACTGCACCACGAGGCAGTGCAAGTCTATGGTGTCGTGTAAGACGTAATTAAGTATTAATAACATGTAATTTGAACGAAGGTAAACAGAAAAGGCCACAATCACCAAGCACCAATCTACTATAGAAACCGAAAGGAGAAGAAACAAAAAACACAACAAGAAAAGAACAGTTCATCAACAGACACACGTATCCAACATAGATGAACTGTACATCGATACGAGAAACAGCCAAAGTCGTACAAAATACATAAAGCATGTAAAAAGCTATGTTTACCAATTTGCTATTTTAAATCGCGGAACAAAGCGGGAAGCAAAGTGAAGAGCTATACAGGTGGGTGACCACAGGTAACAGTACTTGAAATACAACAAGCAGGATCCACATCAGTCTTCTGTAAACTTGTGTTCTGAAATGTTGCTGGAAATGGCTTCCTTAATATGCGAAGTATTCAAAGAGTGAGCTTCACATATTTTAAAATCATTCAGTTTTGAACGTTAAATGCCCATCGCGTTCGTACAAGGGTTAAAGTTTGCTTTAGGAATTAATTAAAACCTTAAAGTTAAGTTAAGGAAGACTTGATATACACTGAACGCCAAACCAAAGGGTCACAGAGTAAAGATAATAAATTTGCAAAAGTAGAGACCTGCTACTAGTTTTTGTCTTGTTACTTTGACATGACAATGCTTTTTTGCAGAAAAGTAATACATGAAACTCTCAATATCTCTAAGACTGTTATTGTGAGAACCAACACTTTTAGATTGGGATAAAATGATATAAGACAAGCAACGTTTACGGCTTTACTTTTTCAAATGCAGATTCGTTGTGAATTGCGGTTTAGTTTGGTTCTTGGTCTGTTTTAAATTCCCTGAAAAAATAGGACAGCCGCATTTAGGCATCAAGAAATCGTTAACATGCATTTCACATGAACATAAGGTCACAGGGTTTTCTACTGAAATTACGCACTCTGATTTGTTCAAACAGAAAAGGAACATCTTTGTATGAATATTTATACTCTGATGCAACGTAACACTTAAAGGCCCCAATGCTCTATCAGCATGAAAAATTTTATCATGAGGTATCGCTGCAAGCTTCTCGGTACAGTTTCGTAATTGTAAATGACCGTGATTAGCCAGTTTTAAAAAATCAAAACGTCCTTAAGTTTCACATAAAAAGGGTTTGGAAACTAAACTGACCTTCTTTTGATTTCATAAAATGGTAAAAATACAATGTACAGGCGTGGAGTCCCTATCACTATTCCGCCTATTTTTATATAGCATTGCTTGACGGGAAACCAGAACAGGAAATTGTATTTTGTGGAGCGACTTGTAAGTTTTCAAAAACTTGTTTTCTCTACTTTTTGCCAGTTATATGACTCAATATATGCACACCAACCCACATTTTATTACCAAACGTGAAGGTTGAACCGCTTTTTACAATGATTTTCGTTTAGGCGTTTTTACCGCTGATAGGACTATGGAGACTTTAAAATCATTCGTAATGCATAAAGAAGACTGCAGGGGATAGCCGTAAACGTTATCCGTCTTAAAACATTAAGTTTTTTTTAATGCAAAACGGAGATAATTTGTAAATGGACCGATTTCGTAACACTTTCGTCCCGTATAGCGGTTTTTAACAGTTGCATATATCAGAGTTCATTTATTTATGGGTTATACCTCGAGGATAACCTTTATGGGTTATCCCTCGGGGATAACCTTATTAGATCAGGAATATGTACTCGATTGTACACCATTACCTTTTCCTAAAATACTGGTCCCATTATTTCCCGGTACTCCTACATTTTGCGCATCCTGCTGCAGGGTCTCGCCAGCATCGCTAATGCGACACTATCTGAATGGCTTATCTACAACACTTTAACTCACCCTAAGCCTGCAATTACCCGAGAGTTCAGTTCAGCTAACATACAGATCAAAAACAAGTTGTACTCGATTGTGCGCCGTTTCGTTTGGCTAAATGCGAGTCCCACTACTTCCCGGTATATGCTCTATATTTTGACGCACCCAGCTGTAGGGTACCTCCCAGCATCGCTAGGGCATGAGCTGTAAAACTTATCCAAAACACTTCATCTCACCTAATAAGAGCAAGCAAATACATGTACCATAGAGTACAGTCCTCTTAGGAAGAGATGTCACTAAAGAGTACAGGTCACCTAAGAAAAGTTAATAGCACTGGAGCACACCTGTTAAAAGTAATCACTAAAAGATAAACTGTCAAACTGTCCATGGGCCACTTACCTAAAGCTTTCCATAAAGTCCAAAACTACAATAATATTAAATTGTATTGTTGCCAATTTTCTACTTTACCACTTGCATCCTATACATTCAGTGCTAAGGGATAACCTCTCAAGCTTTTTCAAAAGGTAAACTAGTTGAACTTACGATGCCTTATAGTAAAGGGGGAGATAACTTGCAATGGACTTTAATGTGTTTTGTGAAAATGAGATGATACTTTTGTTAAATATTTTAGTCACGATAGCCCCGTCGTGTGCCATGCTTGGTTGAAAATCAAAGTCTCTGCCATGGTCTAGTTGGACGTGCCTAGTAACAATGCCTCCGAAACAGAACATTCATTTTTATACCAAGCCACAAGTCATGGGCGGGATATTATGTTATGCATGTTGGTCGTCCTTGTGTCCACCGTGTGTCCGTCCGTCGTACGTACATCCGTCTGTCCGTCCGTACGCACTTCGTTTCCGTTCGATAACTTGAGTATTTATGAATGGTTTATGAATTTTACTAATATTTCTTAATTTTGAATCAGCAGTCGATTCAAAGACTGACTAGTATCAAAAAGAGTCCAACTAATATATAAAAACGATGATCTAGAATATGAGTCTGAACCAGTCTAAAATTTCAGGTTTTTCGGACTATATCCTCTGATCTCAAAGAACGAAAATAAAATAAAATCTGCACTATGGATGATGTGCGTTGAGACGTTTCACGACCGCCACATGGCACAAGCCTCCCGCGGTGCACAAAAGACCTCTGACAGTATCAATGCATATTTGCCTATTTTTCGACACATTATTGCACCTTCCTGAGGCAGCAAAAGTTGAAATATTTGGCATTAAAATGTAGACTTATGTACCATAAAGACATTTTAACTGTGATTTTGAAAAATTATCATGCCTCTAGACTAACTTTGACTGGTCTTACTCCTCTCCCCCCACACGTGCCTCAGCAAGCCACTTACATATAATGTGTATTACGATAGTACACACATACATGCAAAGTGACTAGCTGAGGCACGGGGGGGGGGGGGGGTATCTTTAAAAAACTTTTCCTGTTTCCATTACGTATAATAATAAAATTTGGCTTTTTCATAAAAAAATGAAGTCTATGTGCTAAAAATCAGAAATTAAATTCATAGCAAGTTAGGGGAAGCTGAGAGCAACACATTTCAACAGAAATTATTGGGTATATCAATAATTTAATTGTGACTAATTTCATAGGCAAATTAACATTATAACTGGCAGAGGTCCTATATCCCACGTGCATTATCTGCCTCTTTCTCCTGGTCATATAGATGCATAAAATGACGAAAAAAATCTATGATACAAATAGATTATTCTGAAACTTGCGAAGAAATACAGAAGCAATGAAAGCCTCTCTAGGTATCAAAATTTGGCTCCAAGTGGAATCTCTTCCCCTGCTCTTTACCAACTTACATGTATGAAGTAAATAAAGCAGTAAATATGACGAGCGAAATTGCTTTCCAGTGGTGGGATATCACACAATTGTTTGCGATGTTTTTATTGGACATAAGTTTTGTATTCAATGCATAATGCAGAAAAACTAAATATGTCTTAACGTTTCTGTAATAGTCCATAGAGAATGCTATACAAAGTAAAAGGATTGCACGAAATCATGACTGGCGGATAATCTGTTTCAAATGCTAGATCGTCCGCTTTCTTACAAGTTCGAGCTCAGGAATTCCATTAAGAATTAAATTCATTTATAATAAGTTGAGCACGATTCTGGACTTCAAAGTAACTGTATTCAAACATTTCAGTAAAAATTCAATGCAAGACAGTAGTTGGCATCTCTACTAGGTTTTATATTAATTCTGGGCATCGTACAATCACATTTCTGTACGGTACTTCAGATATAAGCCTGTATTTTGACTGAAATGCCTGAATAAACAGTGCCCAGCCCTGTAGCAGGTAACTTTTTAAGGCAACGCCAGTATGTTTTGCCATATTATTTAATCATTTTTAGACCGGAAACCTGTTTTGGGACATATGATAACAGTGCAGACCCAGTTCAGACGCCGCAGAACGCAAAACCTGTTCAAGGGTGTACTCTATGATTTAGCTGTTGCAATATTTGGATTGTTAACTTTACTTTATTTTGCAATTGTAACAAGTATAACAATTCAATTTTTCAACATCTCATTTAAATGATAGCAGTACAGAAGTCTGATAAACAGACTCTTAAAAGATTTGTTTGTCGTAGATGTCCTGTCTGCTATCTGAAATGAAGTGCTTTTGTTAACTGATTTGTTTAAAGTGTTTACTACATGTCTACGTTTGCATAAAAGTGATGAAAAACCTATTCAGAGTATATGGGAAATAAAAAACTATCTAATGTTGTAATAACTTATGCCTTGTATATTTGTACTTATGCAGCAAATAGATACGATTTTATTCTAGTCTGATAAAATCTAATCAGATATTCAACGATTGTAACGTAGCTACAGTATGTCTGATGAATTTGCACATTTATCGAAAAACAACGTGATAATTTTGTTTACAAGAAGTCTTGAACTACTCTTTTCTAAATAGAGCAAACTAGAACAGAAATATGTCTCCTTTCTGTAGTGTGTTGTCATATGAGACTAATGGAAAACTCCGCTTTGATAATAGGATTGAAATGATATCCGTCATTTTCGATAATCCTACATTAGCAAGCACAGGCACTCGTAATGACGTAGCACTGACGACGATGCAACGCAATGACGTCGCATCGACGTCATAGCAACATCATTTGACGTATTGTGCCCGCTGGGATATCATTACAATGGCCACGATTCATACCAGTCCATTTTATGATAAATATTCACTTTAATACACGAGATACATGTATGTGCTTCTGAAATTATTGTTATACAAGTATTAATCTGAAGAAATATCTGGAAGCAAAGGAAGAATCGAAGAACACATCATTGCAGGCTTGGTTAAATTTAGTAAATTCCTTTAAAGTAATGTTGTGCAGGAAGACTGACACCACTTTTTGGTGCCAGCCCCACTTTTTTCTAAACTGACTCGGAATGAGCCCTGTGATCCCACAGGACCAGAAAATATAATTTATACTAGAATGAAATGCGGGGATTTTTTTCCACAGCACACTAATGACAATATACACCAGCTGCAGTTATGATAAAATAGATCCTAAAAATATCTTCTGGCAGCAAGGAATGTGTCAGAAGTAAAAACACGAGACTTCTGTTCATCGTCCAGCCTTGATATGGAACTCGTGCCTGTACATTAATATCTTGTTTAAGTCCATAAAGTTATAGAATACCTGTCTGCGGTGGAAAGGATTTACAGATACTCAACAAGAATAACGTTTAGGTGAGAAGCTTGAATCCAGACCTTTGAAATGCTTTTATGCAATTATTTGTGTTCAGCGCAAACTGTGACGCTAGGCACTCTGGTGAAAAAATGCGAATAACTCTTCCAACAGGTCGCGCACATATTCCGGTCCAACATTTCAGAGAATGAGTTGATAAAAAACTAATGCATACCTATTACTCTTTTGTGCGTGTCTTCCGATTTAACAATTATTGTGAATAAGACCCTAACACGGAGGTATTTCAACAATTTTCGGGTTTAGCTCACCTGAGCCGAAGGCTCACTGGTGAGTTTTTAATATAGCCATGCTCCATCGTCCGTCCGTTCGTCCTTCATTCTTCGACCTTTGTTCAAGGACACTGAGATTCTGTCGCCCGTCAACATTTTCAAAATTCTATTTCTCTGAAGCCACTTGGCCGATTGAAGCCGTATTTCACATGGTCAGGTGGAGGAAAGTTTGTCAGGTGATTATGGTCACATAACCAAAATGGCCGCCATGCCCATATGCGGTAAAAAGCCTTCAGAAAATCCCTTTCTCCATAACCTTTAAGCCAATGTCCTTGAAACTTTTTGTGTAGCATTGAGGACTCAAACCCATCAAGTTGACCTTAACCTAATCTTAGTAAGGTCAAGTTTCGTCCGTTTTTCTTCTGAATCGAAGGGCCAATGACCTTGAAACTTAATATGTAGCATGGATTACTGTGGCCCTATAAGATTTGTTCAAATGATGACCCTGCACTCGCCTTGCCCTAATTTATGTCTATGTCAACTTTGCTACGTTATGCAGTTGAATGGAAAATTGCTTGAACAATGAATTTCTCAGAAACTATTGAAAGTAAAAAGTTTGCAAAGACCAGGAACTGAAACAATCAAAATCCAAATCCAGCCCTCAAACCATAGTTGGAAACAACTAAGATTACAAATAATCAAGATACAGAGAACAGATGGCCAACCGAGTGAGCAGCTTGTTCCCAAAAGGTGGCCACTCAGCAACCCCAACCGAACCTAAAATAATAAGAACATACATAATGTAAAACATCACAGAAACTCTGACACCAAAAACAGGCAACAGAGAACCACAACAGAACTACCGCCTTGGAACGGTCAGTAATGAATTACTGGGGGGCTTAAATCGATTTTACAGGCCCAACCTCACCCTCTGTATCTGAAGTGGTACAAACATTTAGTTGGTTGTTCGGTTCGCATGATAACCCTCTAACTCGTCAATGAATCATCACGGTAAACACATAAATCAAATTTCAACACCTTAAGAAGCAAAGACGAGGACTCAACAGATACAACGGGCCGTCTGACAGGTGGAGATCCCTGTCCTGCCAAACAACCCACTGGAAATCTGAAGCAAAAGAAGGTCACCAGTTGAGCCCCGGTGGACCAAGCAACAGACAAAAAGGCTCCGGTCCCAACCAACTAAAATATATAGCTTTAGGTCGGGGCCATCATAGAGTCTGACGCCCGATCCCCCGGTGTGCAATTAAAGAGTGCAGCAAAGTTATCAACCGTGATTGGGTTAATCACTAAGCATGCAGACTGTCGCATAACATTTAAATTATAGCCAATACGTTTGTGCTTATTATTATTTTTCGGAATTAATCAGAAAAATCAGTCCTACCCTTAATCTTCGACCTTTGTTCAAGGACGATTGAAGCCGTATTTCACATGGAGTCTTTCGTGGCCAGGTGGAGGAAAGTTTGTCAGGTGATTATGGTCACATAACCAAAATGGCCGCCATGCCCATATGAAGTCTATTGTATAATACGTGGTATATAAAGCTAACGAAATAAGCAGATGTAGACATTGTATTGCTATAGATCAGGATCACTTTTTTGACCTTGGTTCTAGGCTACAGAGATTATGTTGTCCATCAACATATTCAAATATCTTCTCCTCTAAAACTAATGGGACGATTGACGCCATATTTCAAATGCAACCTCTCTTTGTCCGGGGAACCTAAGTTTATTAAGATGGTCTTGGTCAAACGAACAAGGTGGCAACCATAAACATAAAGGGTAAAATCCTTTACTTTTTTTTGCAGAGCACCTTAAGGCCAGCGACCTTCAAGCTTTTTATGTAACATTGGGGACTCTGGCCTTACAAATGGTTTTTAAATGATAACCCTGCTTTGACTTTGATCTAAATCGTTCTTCGAAATCATTACTTCTAAGGCCTAGATCTAAAAATTGGAAAATATGGTTAACTAAATAGATGCATGAACATATTAGGTCACCAAGGGCCAAGGTCATTCTTTGGCCTTCGCTTAAGGTCACTAAGATATACACTCTTCAAAAGCCGCCGGTTTTAAAGTCGTAACAAATCAGCAAAGTAATAACCTGTGTTTGTTGACAGAAAGGGCTCAGGTATGCTATAGGACCATTGGTCTTCTGGTCAACACTCTAGTCAGTGGGGAAACTATGGTCTTCTGGAAGCTAATTCCTACTTAAAAGTAGACCTCATTTTGGAGAGACTTTGTTGACTAGAAAGGCTAATAGGAAGTCACAATAGATGCTTCTGTTTAGAGAAAATAAAACAGGGAGGTGTATCTTTACGTATGAATTAGAAGTAAGTGAGGATTATGTTGCTAAATCATTTAGTGAAGTGACAGATAGCCATTTTCAATGGAGCAACTGGATATGTGTTCAGATTCAGGAACAAACTATTTGCGTCAATCGTCGATATAGACAGACCTCAATTTTGTCTAATCATATTGTACACTTCTCAAACAGAAAATAACTGCTACCTTCGGCAATCTTTTCTGAATGCACATTATTCAGTACATTAAAACAATCTTTTTTTCTGCCTTGAGGGTACACTTTGTGATTTCCTCTGTCAACCGTACACTTCAAAATAATATTGACAATAATTTTATATCTCCGTTGAAATAATGCAGCCTCGGGGCTATAATAAGTGAAATTGAAATAAAATATAAATGAAACTTAAATTGTATTAAGTGCACCTGAATTTGTTTTTCCTTTTACGAGGATCGTCGAAAAAGTTCTGTCACTGGACTGATAACGTTGCTCACAGACGTGATAGCTTTCCACGGTTTGCAACAATTGAAAGAACAATCTTTTATCTTTATACTGATGTAAGGTACATGGTGAAAACGTGCCATCTGGTTTAGTTATAAGCTCAAATACAGACCTTATATTTGACACTGGCCCATTTTCATGATTTTTGTTTTTTCTGCTGGCATGACTCATGCTGCATATCTCGCCAATTACATATCTCAGGATTCTGAAA
Organism: Ctena decussata; assembly: GCA_963989385.1. NCBI lineage: Eukaryota > Metazoa > Mollusca > Bivalvia > Lucinida > Lucinidae > Ctena > Ctena decussata. The sequence goes on along the minus strand of OZ022503.1, from coordinate 28,417,796 downwards.
TTTTCAGGGTTGCTGTCTGGTGCATTCTGTGGGACACTACATAAAAATCAGCGACTTCTGTCAATTATATGCTATGCAAAATATTGATATATGAAATATGGTGAAATACACAGTCACGTGATTTTCAAGGACCCACTGTGCCTTCATTTTAGGGATTTTGTCTGAAATTTTGATTGAGATCACATTGTCATGATCTACTGCAGTAAAGATATGCTTCAGAATTTGAAATATTATACGTTTATGAAGCGTTTGTACTTGGAACATGATCCAGTCGATTTTCCTATGGTGTTGTTTGCGTAAAGTTGAGATTACGAAATGCTGTAAACTCTTTAAAATGGACAGAATGACTTGCATATTTTTTCGCTGTGTTTATTAGTACCTGAGGTATCATAGGCACCAGGCAGCGATAATAGGAATCCCGTAACTGGAAATTGCCGGAGTTGCATTTACTAATTTGCCAGTAGGGTGAGGGTACCCTTCTTTTAAAGCAGATTGTGAATGTTATGTCATTGATACAAGAATCAGTTTTATACAGCTACGTGATAAAAAACAGGATTTTTGAATGGTTTTTATTTTAGGTGAATAACACTTTTCGTTTTTGAGATATAAGCCAGTGACAGAACGTTTTGGATGACCCTCGTATTTCAACTTCATCGATATTTATCCAGCGTCATTTTAAGAAAATAATGTCAACTTACTTTGTTTTAGGCTGGTTTGACGTAATCTGATTGGTCGAGAGTAGATAAAAAGAATGCATCATTTGCAAAGGGAACTTTGACCTAATTTGGACTGTTCAAGTTTTCTATAAACTGATTCCTAAGGTTTATAATGTAGCAGCAGACACATTTTAACTATGAATAAATAAGTCTAAATTCCAAACAATGAAAATCATTTTTACGGATTTGATCGCTTTGTATACTTGGTCGAGTTGATAGTTCCGAGCACATCCAGAATGTCACTGAAAGTCACCTAATAGTGTAAGACTTGCTACTTCAACAACAACTTAGCACATGGCATAGTCTCACAAACAAACTCTCACGTGTTGAATTTCTTATAATAAGTCTGTGAGTTTACATAGCAGCTTATGGAAGGATGCATGCCTGTTAAATTAGGCGTGGTTTCGGAACTAAGTCTAAATTCCAAACAATGAAAATCATTTTTACGGATTTGATCGCTTTGTATACTTGGTCGAGTTGATAGTTTCGAGCACATCCGGAATGTCACTGAAAAGTCACCTAATAGTGTAAGGCTTGCTACTTCAACAACAACTTAGCACATGGCATAGTCTCTCAAACAAACTCTCATGTGTTGAATTTCTTACAATAAGTCTGTGAGTTTACATAGCAGCTTATGGAAGGATGCATGCCTGTTAAATTAGGCGTGGTTTCGGAACGGCGAATTACTTTCGCTTAAAGTCCTTCTTTTTGTTAAGGGTTTGTGCGATTCATCCAAGGTTATAAAACTTTTTCATGCTCAACTCAGCTGTGTATGAAATTGTATCTGCTAATAAATAACAGATTACTGATATTAAGAACAGTTGTTTTCTTGCTCAGTTTAGCTGAGTATGAAATTTTCTCTGCTTATGAATATGAAAATGCCAACATTAGTTTGCATTTTCATATTTATCAGCACAGAAAATTTCATGCTCAGCTGAGTTGAGCATGAAAAAAGTTTTATAACCTCGGGGCCTGATGTTTACATAGAGTAAGGCCACAAAAATTAAACTGATTCAGAAGTCATTGCCGAAAGTCGAACAAACAAGCTTTTTTTTCTCGCATCTTTTCTAGCAACCTTGTCACTCGGCTACACGTGAATTTACTTATGCCCGTGTAGACATGCCAAAACGTTTACGCGCAGACTGGTAAGAGCATTGATAGTATTGTTTTTGTTAAAAAAATGCAAGGCAAGATTTACTTTTAACGACCTCAAAATTGGGTCTCATCGACGTTTAGGTGTGTTTCAAAAGAAACATACGCTATTCTAAGAAAAAAGTACTGTAAATTACGATTCCTCTCATTTTATGTAACAAATGTATCAGCAACAAATCTATACAAACTGATTTGCCAAATGTCCTTGTTTCAGCTCAATTTATTTTAATGACTGCACTAAATACAGAAAACAGATATCTTATGGCGACTCAATTTCTACAAGACAATGACTGATGGTTCGTTCATGAACTGCATTACAATGAACCCTCCCTATAAGTTGTTTTACCATTTAACAAGATGGAATGAAAATTATATTTACAAATTCTTTTGTCGTTTTTTATCATTTTTCTTCATCCATGGAACAAGAAAAGAAGATATATTTGCTTAATAAGAATTTAAAAAGAAACTAGAAGCACGCAACGATAATAATTTCTAGTTTGTTTTTTATTTATTATTTCAATTTGATAGAGTTTCTTATCATTGAGATTTTATTTTGTGAAACAGTTGCAGATTTATGTATTTGTGAGCTTTCTCGCTTCATGTAGTATATTAAGCTACGGAAAAATAAGATAGGCAGAGCAGCTATTCAAATGTAAATCAAACATTCTTTATAATTGGGCAATTATGTTAACATAAATTACTTTAATTACATTAATATTTGAGACGAATCATGTAGAATTTCAAGTAATCCAAAATAAAGCATTATCCATCTATAATACATTATCTGAATTTAACGTCATTTCGATCCATTTATTTTTTTCCTATGAAAATAGTTTATTCAGATATTTGTTAAATCCATTGAAAAAAAGATGTATTAAACAATATAAAGGCGGGTTCCACCTGGGCCAGTTTTTTGTTCCCACGACTAATTTTGATACAATTTATGTTTCAGAAACTTGCAGCCTAAATACGTGCATAATCGAGGTGGTGATAATTACTGATTTGGGACAAAGTCAAAAATCTACATAAAATGCTACAAGTATAACAGATCTTCCCAAAAATTAGCAGATTCCTTCTTTATGTTGTTTCTCACAATTCAGAATCCATAAATGCAGGACTTGTTGAAGTTAAAAAGGGTTTATATCAGAAAAGTTCAAGGGATAATTTTGTGCGCAAAATTCTAAAGAATGAACATTGTTATTTAAAATGTAATATAGCCTGAAGGTTCTATAATGCATAATGGAGAGCTTCCTAGCAATTATTTTTTTCCAATTTTTTACACATTTTCAGGCTAGGCAGATAAAAATGGTCTCGTGTGTGTCCAAATATTTGCCAAAAAAAACAGTAGAGTCCATTTTCAAGGTTGAACAATTTCATTTACACACCTGTGTCATGGTCACTGTAATGTATCATTTATACTGTGAGTATGATATACGTATAACTACTCTAACTGTATTTAAATAATCCATTCAGTTTACATGCACCATACATGGTCAGACATTTGAGAAAAGTGACTGTTTTCGTCTTAAGAGCTAAGTATATTTTCAAGAATGAAGTTATTTTTCTAGATTTCTGCGCACAAAATTACGTATTGATTTTTCCACATAAAACACTTTTTTAAACAGCATGTCCCTCTATTCTGTATTCTAAACTGTAGAGAGCAACAAAAATAAGAAGTCTGCAAACTTTCAGGGAGATACGTCAATTTGTTATGGTTCTATGCAGATTTTTGTATTTGAGACGTTCTCAGCTAAGCTGGGCCATTAGCTATTAACTTTGTCCTTCGTATTACCTTTCTTTAAATTACAAAATAACGGTTTTGTTTACCCTCTGACAAGTAGCCCTCTGTCTAAAGAAGTAGATAAAAGTACCAAGACATGCATGCGTTTTCTTAGCCATTTTTAACACTGGTTTGAATAATGATACCCTGGTTTAAACGGAGACGTTTTGAAATGTCGCAATATTGTCGTTGCATAGATATTAACGCAACATGCAACATGGCTAAAAAAAAAGGTTTAACCACTCCTTAAAATCGAGTTCCATTATTAAATTCATGTGATTTCTTACATATTTCCCCGATTAAACACTATCTAAAGGGTAGTGTTTGCTACGAAATGAGACTGGGAACTAATGTCGCAAATTTTATGTTACCTACGTCACAGCGGTAAATTCATGATACATGTATTAACTAAAATGGCCCAGCATCATAAAACTTACAAGAACACACGAAGAAATATGTGTTCTTCAATATTTTATATCATTTGTGCAAAGGACAAGGTTCGTGAACCTGCTTTATCGGCCCTGTAGACTGGCAAAAAATCAAACTCGCTTAAGAACAGCGGCATTTTACTAGTTGGTATGCCTGGCATCTCTACTGTCAGAATCGGCTCTTGGTTTGCTATATTAACCTCTCTCTTTTATGTAATAGACCGATAAAATGGGGTAATGTAGGCGTATTTTGATGTTTTTTGCGAGTTTTCGCGTCTTTGATTGCAAATTAGTCTATGGTCACAGTCGCCTTACAAAAAGGTTTTTTGACAGTGCTTAGATATTGTAATTATCTACCAATTTTTAATAGATATTTTTGTAAGGCAGCTGTGCCCACAGTGAAAAAATAACTTTTCCGTTTTTTTTTCAATGAAAATAACCGAGAAAGACGCAGCAAGTTGTAACGTCACGGTTTATTACGTCACAGAGTAGCGTTGGGTGACGTCATTTGCAGAGAGTACCTTGCCGCGAGAGACGGCTTATTATTCAAGATACCTTGGCCGGTATGTAGGTATAAATATTCAAGGTTTGCTAAGCCCAAGCCAACTCAACAGTGATCCACGGGTAAAACGGCTCCGACTTCGAAAGTTCTCCGAACGAGCGGGAAGATGGGAGCATACACTAGACAGTTTGGCACCCAAAACAAATTATGTTAATGGTATTTGCGGTTTTGTTGACAGTTTCTGTTTTAATGACCCAAATATAGCATTTGTTAAGAAGTATGAGTAGGGTGTAAGGGGTCCTCTGAATAGTCGACAAAGAAGTAGTGTTGCGAGTGAAAAAGTAAGTAAGTTTGCAAAGCGAGAAAAGTACCATAATCCCACTAACCATATGCACATTTACAGTGCATGAAAAAGGAGTCCGTAAAGTTAGTTTCAGAATGATAAATGCAAATCGGTAGCAGAGATGGGGTAATAATAGCACCTACTAGGTAGGTCTTCTGATGCCCGTTTGCAAAAGCAATGAAAGTAATAAAAAGTTGACAACAATAAGGCCCAAATTACATGCAATTTGCAGACCAGAAGCCTGCAAAGTTTCAGATTGATTCACGACAAACTGCTTGAGGAGTTGCGTATTTAAGTACCGTCTGAAAAGGGGAAGGGCGGAAGGGAGGTCTGGGGGGGATAACTACGGAACCACGGAAAGCCGAATACTGTTTCCGCTTGCTGTTCTTTGAATAGGCTGTGGGCATACAGGGGGAAACTGATTCATAAACCATACTCTGAAAAAGAAGAGCGGTTTATATAGTTAATGAACTGAAAAGAATGTGCTTTGGGTCTGCACACGTGTACAGGGATAAGCCGCCTCCAGCCCGCCCCCATACTGGAGGCGGAAATCTTTCCAACCGTAAACGGATTTATTGCACACATCCTTTCATTATCACTCTCTCATCGTCCTGATATGAATGAAATACTGCTAAAAAGGACGTAAATTCGCAATCATCTACATCTTCATCTACCAATTAAGTGCATGGCAAATATTGGCATAGTCGCACTGTCATCCATCCATCCACAAATCCAAATACTGAATAAAAAATAATCCGCTTCCATATACTAGTTTGATGCTGCAAGCAAACACGTCTTGTTATTGTCAATATTTTTATCAGTGATCAAGATCCGTAAAAAATTCTTCACATTGGAAAACCTACTATAATTACCGAAACTGTCCTAAAATTAAGATTTTTTTTCAATGCAGTAACGTATCTCTAAGAGGCAAAATGGAATAGCAAACAGAGTAGACCCAGAAGCAGTCTGATCTGGTTTTGCAAAACTTGTAGAATGCGTAAACATAACAATGTTTTGATCACCGCAGTTCCCCGGTGCAGCTCTTGTGAATTTGGACACAGAATGCATGGACGAATGAAAGGATACTTTAGTTGCAAGTAGTATAGAGCTACCCTCAGCTCCACTATTTGTTGCCGTTGCTCGCCGCCATCTTGGATGACGTCATTTCCGGCCGCCATCTTGGATGATGTCACTACCGGTCGGCCATTTTGGATGACGCACCATTCGGTCGGCCATGTTGGATGGTCTATATATCCGGTCCGCCATCTTGAATGACGCAACATCTGGACGTCCATCTTGGATGATGACATAGCGCGTGACTCTTACGAAATGGGGGTCGCCCTATTGTCTTTTCATTACCCTCCTCTTGTGGGTTAAAGAATGTGTTATTCGATATTGTCTTATTGTTTTCGGGTGTCTATTATTATCTCAGTTGAGACATCTCGGCGCCGGTAGACGTTTTTTCCCGCAAAAAAATACTTTCCCGACAAGGTCGTCATGTGGGTTAACAATGCGATATTCGATAGCTCTTGTTTTGTTCGAAATCTTTCGTCTTTATTCTCGGTTACTGTTTTTACACCAAGGCCGGCGGAGGGTTTGGTATGAAAAGTGGTGCAATCTGTCCTATTTATATTTTTTCCCGCAAAAACAGTTTTCCCGACAAGGTCACCATGTGGGTTCAAAATGCGATATTCGATAGCTCTTGTTTTGTTCGAAATCTTTCGTCTTTATTCTCGGTTACTATTTTTTACACTAAGGTCGGCGGAGGGTTTGGTATGAAAAGTGGTGCAATCTGTCCTATTTATTTTTTTTCCCGCGCCAAACACGACGAAAGGTAGAAATTTATTCATATTGTTTTATTTCAAATACTGCGGCAGATTTTTAGATCCAAAGACTAGATCATGTGCGCATAGGCCGTTTAATTGCTCTTATAAAAACTGCCAAGTTTAAGCTGCAGGATCACTTTCATTTTTTGTTTTGAACTAGAAAGAATGTAGTTCTCTGAATTTGAACTTTGGATTAAATTTTTGTTATCTGCGATTTGTAGGTGATTTTAATAGCACAGTGTCGTGTTTTTCTCGAATATATGTTTGGTACAGTCAACAAATATAAAGGTAAGCACACCCTATTTTGTTTTGCTCGCAAATCTTGCAGGTAAACAAAAGAATGTGAATTTGGTTTGGTTTTGAGTTTTTACTATCCTTTCAAGAATATTTTCACTAATATCGGGCTCAGTCAATCTGAAAGGTGAAGAAAAAAACACTTAAACTTCCGTAAGCAGAATTTGGCTTTCTCACATCTGTCTCAGCCGGGACTCTTACCACCGTGGTGAAAGGCTTAATTTATTTGAATTCAGCGCTCAGAAACACGGGGGCACCCGAAAGATTTTATTTTCTAACAGTTTACTAAAACGATAAGTAAATAAAATAATAACACAAAACTTACCCCATAATGACGTATGAGACATCTTGTCGCGTTCATTTCCTGCTGAAATTTTTATACATTATACAGAATTTCAGACAGGAAAACACAAAATGAAAACACAACAAGACTCTGAAAGCTTATGTTCCCGAATTATCCAATTCTGACTAAAACATTATGAAAAACACGAACTTTTCATTGCATTTATTGAAAGTAATCTGTTCCAGCGCTATTCCAAATATAAACGAGTTAATGTTTACACAAAAGCGAGGTGACTGTCATAGAAATACGATATCTCATTGTAAAATTTTGACTGTATTGAAAGTTCAAGTTTTGAATATTTTACTACAGATAATTATCTGTGTTAAGTTATTCAGTACCTGCTCAACTGTGACTGCCAGAGTGTGTTTTTTGTCTTCCTTGTCAAAGGGAAGTAATTATTATCGTCTGCGTATTAGTTTAAACTGTCTGCCTGACCCTTTCATAAAACAATATATCTATATACCCGTCTGTCTGTACCAGAAACAATGTATCAGTTTATTTGTCTGTCTAAACCTTGTATCTGCCTGGCTCTGTCTATATCAGAAAAAAATGTATTTGCTATTTGGCTCATAAAAAATGTATATATATCTGTCTGTATGTCTGCCTGTCCAACCTGTTTATCTTTCAGTATGTATGTATGTATGTATGTATGTATGTATGTATGTATGTATGTCTTTCCGTATGATAAATAATGTCTGTGAGTCTGACCTGTATGTATGTATGTATGTATGTGTGTATCTATGCCCGCCTCACAAAGCATCTATGCTAACATTTCAGATGGGCAGACCTTGTACATGGTGCGGAGTCTTTATTGCTGACGAGGAAAGTTTAAAGTTACACGAGAGCATACACAGAAATCTCGATTTCCTTAACGGAACAGTCCTTGTAAGTAACTAAAGAATTTTCTTGCCTTTTAGAAGGTTTTCACTTATCACCCACACTCTTGTTCCACTTAAACTGGTCAGTTTTCCTCTGAATGCTTAATCTTTGGAAACCCAACAGATATAGGATGCACAATTAAACTAATTCCACTTAAAACTATTTGGACCATATATATTTTTGTATAAAGGATTATGTTCAGGGATAGACCCTTTAAGATTAATCATAAATTGTTTAAATACAGAACAGGAGAAAGTCATTATATAATTACATGTTGTAATTTAATGATTTTGCTGTTTGTGAAGATAAGACAATATAATTATTATTATTCTCTCTTCTTATAGGAACCAGAAGAAAACAGACTTGAAAGTTCGTTATCAGATCAAGATATCAATGTAAGTAGTTATCCATCATGTATTTTGCGTGCGTGCGTGTGTGTGTTATAAAAATTCTTTCCCACGAAAACAATAACGTTTAATTTGTACCTACCACAAAAGGCTAAAATAGCTTTATATCTTCAGGAATCAGAGAGCTGTCAGAGATCTAACCATTGTTCGCTCATTTACTACTGCAACGCACGCAGTAAGAGCTACTCTTCCAAACTTTCTCTGGAACGTCACAGAAAAGCAGACCACACTGATGAGACGTTTCCTTGTTCAAAGTGTACCAAGACTTTCAGGTACGAAAGCGCTAGAAGACGTCACGAGAAAACGTGTGCTGGAATTGAACATGTGTGCCACAAGTGTAACAAACTGTGTTCCACCGCCCATGGCCTTAGGCGTCATCTTCAGTCGCACGGGAAAGCCCCTCAGGCAAAAGCACCTCAGACAAAAGCAAAGGACCAAACGAAACCTAAGCTAGCTATAAAGACACGTTCTACTCCACCAGCAGCCAAACTGACGTCCGTCACAGAAGCGCGGCCTCTCCAATTCAGATGCCGGCGCTGCTCCGAGGTATTCGACAATCGGCATGACTTGTACTTGCATAGCAGGCATCAGCACTACAATCAAGCGGGTGGAGCTTTACAGCCTCGACCATGGGGTCGTGATGAACTTCCTCCCTGGGACGGCAACGACGCTTTGCGAGAAGTCTATGAGGCCAACGCCCCTCATATTTTGGAAAATCACAATCTAGGCCCTCTGCGCTCGGTCTACAACTTTCCCCTGACCAATGATGTCGATCTTAACCAACTGATGAGAATGGCAGAAGACATTTACCGTCAACAACAGAGGGCTTTTCAACGCAATCTCGTGTTCGGGGTGATTCTAGAAAATAGAGAAACAGGCCGATATAGGTATTTTGTGCCGTACAGCAACAACGGAATATTCGAGAGACCTCTCTACATTTCCAGAAGAGTCGACCTGCAACGCTTCCGTCGTGACATGGAGAGGAAGGACATCATGACCGAACTGCTGAGGAACCGGCCAGACACTAAATGGATCCCTGTGCTCGTCACCAATGTACACTTTTTAATCACTGAGACCTACTATCCTTTGGGTCAAGGAAAGCTACCCGACTTCCTGTTGAAAAAGAACAGCCTCTATCCACTCGTGAAAAATCAACACAATGGGAAGCTCTACAAGGACTCCCCTACGAATGGTTCGACGACATCCGCAAGCTCGCGGCAACGTCTTTACCCCCTCATCAGGCCTTACTTCCCCTACGAATGGTTCGACGACATCCGCAAGCTCGCGGCAACGTCTTTACCCCCTCATCAGGCCTTTTACAGCCATTTGAAGGGAATCAACATTTCGGATGAGGAATACATGTACTGCCAGAAAATCTGGCAAAACCAACAGATGACCACATTTCGGGACTTCCTCATCTCGTACAATAATTTGGACGTCAAACCATTTGTCGAAGCTGTAGAAAAGTTCCAACAGTTTTATTTCCAGAAAGGAGTCGACGTGTTCAAGACGGCCATTTCGGTTCCCGGCATAGCCCGACACGAATGGTTCGACGACATCCGCAAGCTCGCGGCAACGTCTTTACCCCCTCATCAGGCCTTACTTCCCCTACGAATGGTTCGACGACATCCGCAAGCTCGCGGCAACGTCTTTACCCCCTCATCAGGCCTTTTACAGCCATTTGAAGGGAATCAACATTTCGGATGAGGAATACATGTACTGCCAGAAAATCTGGCAAAACCAACAGATGACCACATTTCGGGACTTCCTCATCTCGTACAATAATTTGGACGTCAAACCATTTGTCGAAGCTGTAGAAAAGTTCCAACAGTTTTATTTCCAGAAAGGAGTCGACGTGTTCAAGACGGCCATTTCGGTTCCCGGCATAGCCCGACAACTCCTGTTCAAGACGGCCAGGAAGGAAAATGCCAACTTCGCCTGGTTTGATGAATACAACAAGGATCTCTATCAGACCATCAAACACAACATCGTCGGCGGACCCAGTGTCATATTTACGAGACATCATCTCGCCGGACAAACCCGGATACGAGGCAAGAAGTCATGCGGTGCAATTCTCGGATTCGATGTCAATGCCCTGTATCTCCAAGCTATCGACCAGCCTATGCCCGTGGGACCTTTTGTGCGTCGTCGAGCTGACAATGACTTCCGACCCGAGCTGCGTGACAAGTATATGTCGGCGTATTACTGGATGGACTGGCTGGCCTACATCCATAACATTCCCATTCAACACAAATTAAACATGGGACGAGAAGTCAAAGTGGGCAAGTACCCCGTGGATGGTTTCGTGCCTGCCATCAACCCGGGAGACAAAGGCACCATCTTCCAATTTCACGGATGCTATTGGCACGGGCATCTGTGCGAGGTCACCCGAGGGATCCGAGACGAGACGTGGCTAGCCAGCCGGGCGCAAAAGTACCGCAAGACCCAGGACACCACGGTCTACTTGAAAAGGGAACATCAGGTCATCGAAATGTGGGAGTGCGAGTTTCACCAGTACTGTCGTCAGCAGCCCCAGATCTATGACTTTTTCAACTCAAAGCGCCCAGGCTTCTTTCGAAACCACAAAGGAAAGATCACAGACGACCCTATTCTCCAAGGGGTGGATAGCGGAGACCTGTTTGGCATGGCTGAAGTGGACATCGAGGTGCCCCAACAATGGCCCAGTTATTTTCAGCATCCAACCCTGACTCCTAACGACTTCTTTCGAGAGATGTCTCCCTTGTTTTGTACGACGGATATCCCTTTCGACGCCATAGGGGAGCACATGCAGGCTCACATCTGGGAATATCAACTCTCGGACAAACCCAGAAGACTACTCGTGGGCGGCATGAAAGCCCAACAGATTCTGCTGGCTACCCCGCTTCTGCAATGGTACCTGAACCATGGCATGATCGTGACCAAAATTTACCAGGTGGTGGAGTTCCAGCAGCAAAGGTGCTTTCGCGAGTTTGTCAAAGAGGTCAGCAACGCTCGGCGTCAAGGGGACGTTGACCCAAACACCACAATTATCGCTGACACGATGAAAGTCATCGGTAACTCGGGGTACGGCTCTCTCATCATGGACAAGTCGAAGCACAGAGAGGTCAAGTATGTCCAAGGGGAGAACGAAACCTGCCTCAAGGTGAACGATCCGTTGTTCCAGAAACTCGAGTGCCTGGCCCCAGAAGAGCAATATTATGAGGTGGAGATGGCCAAGCGCAAGATCAAGCTGGATTTACCCATCCAACTTGGCTATTTCATTCTCCAATATGCCAAGCTCCGTATGCTTGAGTTTTATTACGATTTTATGGATCAGTATGTGGACCGGACGGATTTCGAATATTGCGAAATGGACACCGACAGCGCGTACATGGCCATTTCCGGCTCCAGTCTGGAGGAGGTAATCAAACCAGAGATGCAGGAGAAGTACCAGCGAGGGTTGACAGGGTTTTGCAATGACAATGAAGTTGAAGTTGATGCACAATATCACTGGTTTCCCCGCACCTGTTGTACTAAACACGCGAAATACGACAAGCGAACACCCGGGCTCTTTAAACTAGAGTATCAAGGAGACGAAATGATCGGTCTCTGTAGCAAGACCTACATCGTCCGAAAGTCCACGACGAAGAGACCTTCCTCCTCGAGAATTGTTGCATTCAGGTTGTTGCAGCGAAGCTTACAAATCAAAAGAAAGAGATGCCCTTTTAGATCAATGGTTTTTAATGAATACAAATTTAGTTCGAAAGGTGTCAGCAAAAGAACTGTAAAAGCTCCAATGACAAAGTTTCGTCATGTATTGAAATCGCGCAAAGCTCAAAGTGGTCAAAACCGTGGTTTCAGAGTAAGAAATAACAGTATTTATACGTACGTACAGGAGAGAAGAGGATTTTCTTATTTGTATTGTAAGAGAAAAGTTTTGGAAGACGGCATCCATACCGAACCCCTCGATATTACTTTGTGTCCTTGCCCGAAAAAAGACACTGAAGTCAAGGACCAGGAACTGGTGGATGTTTTAGTGGAACTCTTGGAAGCTAATGAATAAAGTGTGTGGTATAAAACGTATCTGTCTCAGTTGTTTTCATCATTTTTCAACATGTATCCCTTCCCGGAATGTACGTCTCTATCGGTATCTGGAGCTACTCTTAGTGGAAAGACAACATGGCTATTTCGTCTGCTACGCCATAAAGGTGAGATGTTTATTAGCCCACCAGAAAAAGTCCTGTATTGTTATGGAATCTATCAACCATTATTCGAAGTTATGGAAAGAGAGCTTCCCTTTATTTGTTTCCATCACGGGTTACCCAGCGAAGAAGACCTGAACAGTCTTTCGGATGAGACGATATGCAATTTAGTCGTACTGGATGATCTTATGGAAAATGTGACGTCATCAGGTGAAATGGCGAATTTATTTGTAAAAGGAATGCACCATCGTCATATGAGTATACTTTTCCTCAACCAGAATCTGTACTGTAAAGGAAAGCACAGTCGCACGATCAACTTAAACACGCATATTTTGGTGTTGATGAAAAACCCGAGAGACGTTTCGCAACTGCAGTGTTTTGACGTCAAGCCTTCTTGGAAAGAAGTGAATTTTTACTGGATGCTTACAGGGACGCGACTTCACAAGCGTACGGATATTTGGTCTTAGATTTTTCGCCATCTGGCGAGGAAGAATATCGAGTGAGAACCAAAGTGTTTCCGGGTGAAGACACCGTAGTTTATCAACTGATATAAAAAGATACGTCTCGCTCACAAAGTCTACATAATTAGCTTAGACTTAATGACATAAACTTGTCATCATGCGAAAAATGATCTTGCTGCCGTATGACAGATATCAAAGACTTCTGTTAGCTTAGCAGGAAATTCCTAGTACATCAACGGTAGACGACACGATAAAACAGCAAGAGAAATCTTCAGAAGAAGTTACATCGTTTTGTCTTGAGCCAACCGAAGATTCATCAAAGAAACAGCTTTCTCAAAACGAAGACATTGAGAGAGTAATAAAGTTGTTTCCAAAGGTATTGCAAGGCCGGGCAAGGGCATTTTTAACCTACATACTTCCTTACATTACTTGGAATCAGAAAGGAGAGGTAATTATATCCAGAGAGGAAATACCAAACTCGAACATAGTCGATCTGATAAAAGTTCAACTGAAAGATTACAAAGATTTTCGTCCTCCCGGAGTGGAGAAATTTAAAATTTTGTTGAAAGGCGTTAACGTTCCCCTCAGTTTACTGACGATTTCTAGAAGAGAGCAAAACGGCGAAGGAAAACTTCCACCACCTCCAGGCACCCCGGTTAAAAGAAAAGACGAAGGTACGAAAAAACTTAAAGTGAAATGGCTGAAGCTTTGAAGTACGAAGATTACCTTGCCAGCATCTATTACGACCCTAAACACGCTGCAGCTTATGGTGGGGTTGACAAGTTATATAGAGCCGTGAGAAAAGAAGGAAAGTTTGTATTAGGAAGAACTAAAATACGAAACTGGTTGCTGAAACAGGAAGACTACGCCGTGCATCGAGAAGAACGCGTGTTACGCAGAAGGTTTTACACTCGGTCGACACGGGTGTAGAGCCTTATGCGTCGCCAGGACGGCGGAGGGTGACTTCCGGTTAAAGGGTTATCTACTAGTGTAATACACTAACAAGGAAACTCTAACAACGTTAGAATTTTTTAAGTTTATATATAATGTAAATTCTATATATAACAATACAATTTACAACTGTCACAATTACAATAATATACAACACATATCAGTTCATGTCGCTGGCCCAAGTAAGGTGTTTGTTTCAAATCTGTAATCGATTTGCGTGCAATACGCAAATAGATTACCGTCTGACGTCAACACCGTACTCGGCTCAGCGCCATGAACTAAAGGAAAACACAAAGAACAAAAAAACGTTAGTTTGAGCTCATACAAAATAAACAAGGCCTTATGTTGGTAGACTTCAATTCGTCGTTCCCTGGATCATGTCATGGGCCAGTCCATATATCATGAGGAACACCAACTTAACACGTGCACGATTATATACTGGTCGCTCCCTGGATCGTACCAGGGACCAGTCTATATATATATTAATACACCTTAGTGGACGAACACTGTCCCACACTTGATGTGACCTTCAAATCTTATCACAGAATCTGGCAAAACTGTGCTAACCACTTCCGCCTACATTTTGTGCTTCCCGCCTCTGCTTGGGAACCATGCACAAACGGCGTTGTAACTGCCTCTACCCGGGTTGGTATTAACCTGGAGACGTAAATCGAATCTCCAGGTGAGACGTGGCTCTAAGTCCTAACAGCTGACTGCCGGACTTGATGTGCCTAAAAATAACGAACTTACACTTAATACATTGTAACTACATAATAATAATACGTTAGACTTGGGCCTGTCTTGGAAATACCCTACAACGCCATCGGCGAATGCCGAGCATAACGTGCACACGCCAGCCGTGTCACTAGACACGACTCGCGCTCACGATGTAAAGCTAAAAGTGTGCTTACCACTTCCGCCAATGAAGAAACGTAGATCCTACTACGCATGTGCGTCGAAGGATCTGACGTCAAACATTGTCAAGAAGTATACTGACGTCAACAGGCATTACCATGACATACCCCACATAAAACATGAGTAATCTAGACAATAACCTATCTACATTAAATTGATTTACCAAAAATTAACTCGCATATGTATTAATTCATTTCTTTAAACTAAGCGTAATACCATTTGCCATAGAATATAATAGCTGAATAAGCGTTTCTCACACATTTGGGATCATAACGTTTGATCTGACATCATGACATCAATGATGTTGTACCATATGACGCCGTCTAATGAAGGCAAATCAAACGCATGATGACCAAATGTTACCATTATAACTTATGGAAAAAAACCTTAATGCGGTGCATGCTATGGCGTCAATTGACGTCACGAGTATATAAATTAGTTCCATTACAAATCAATCTACTTCTATAGGCCACGTATACGTGAAACTAATATAAAAAGTGCTGACGTCGCAATAACATGAATGCAACTGACGTCACATGAATAACATGAATGCAACTGACGTCAGTGGACGTCAAATAGACGCACACCATTGCAACCAACATCAGTGATATAAACTATTTCCGAAATTTACAAAACTTCCTAATATACAAATATTATGCGCAGCATGCTTACTAACAAAATCGGTCGACACATGCGCAGCCTGATCACTGCCAACAAAATCAAATCAGTCGACACATATAATCATACCATATCAATCAGAAGTCACATTTTTCATTCTTAGCCAAACTATTCTAAATAAATATAATAAAATCTTACCCTTCTAGGTCTTAACACAGAATCTGGGCACACAACAATATAACATCCATCAAGAATTAAACAGCCACGTCTAACTTTTCATTAAAAGATAGGCGTATAAATACTATGCGTCTCACATTAAAATCATGCAACACGCTTTCCACAATCAAAAGACTCGTGCAGGTATTCACCTTAAAATCATGCAATACGCTGTCCACGAGAGGTATTCACAAACAACCCATGCATAACGTAGCCACAATTTCCGTAAACGTTTTATTACCACAGTTACCCTAAAAACTGTAGCCTTACTGATTGAAAGGATTAAAATAATCTCGACGACATAGTGGACGATTAGATCCATTTCGTAACATAGGTTTCCCCTTAGGGAGAAAAAAACATAACAATGTTTCTTTTCTGAAATAGTACGAAATGCGATCGAATCGTAGGCTATGTCAAAACTGGAAAACTAGCTATATACACAACAACGGTGCGATGCATAACGTGGCCAAACTATCTACTAAGGTAGTCCGCCCCCAAATTATCTTGGCCGCGGATAGCAACGATCCTGAATCTGTACGGCTGTAATTTCATGGCCCAACGCATGATTCGGGGATTGAGCACCTTAGCTGTCTGCATATAAGACAAAGGTTTGTGGTCAGTTTCAAGTAGGAACTCCGCCCCATACAGGTACTTACGAAATTTCTCAACACCCCAGATTATACCCAAACATTCCTTTTCAATTACAGAGTAGTTCCTTTCCCGAGGTAACAATTTCTTGCTAGCATAAGCAATCGGCAAACGACCTTCACCTTCGAATTCCTGAAGCAAAATAGCTCCAAGACCAACGTCTGAAGCGTCAGTTCGAAGTACAAACGGGTTACCTTCTTGAAAAACAGGTAAGCGAAGAATAGGACTAGACGTGAGCCTACTCTTCAGGGTTTGAAATGCCCTTTCATGCTGATCTTGCCAATCTTTGATAGAATTAGGTCTATCCCGTTTAGTTAAATCAGTCAGAGGAGAAGCTATGGATGAGAAATTTGGGATGAAACGACGGTAAAACCCAGCTAATCCCAGAAAAGATTTAATTTGTCTTTTCGTACATGGACGAGGAGCATCTCTGATAGCCTGTATCTTGTCCTCTTGCGGTCGTACCGTCTGTCCGACGATATTGTGACCAAGGCACTCGATACTGCCATAACCGATCATGCATTTAGATGGTTTTGCCGTCAATTTGGCCGACCTGAGCCGATCTAACACTTGACGTAATGACGTCACATGATCCTTCCATGTTTCAGTAAATATCCACATGTCATCAACAAAGCTGTCAACATTTGGGAGATTGGATAATATGATTCTCTTTAACCTACAAAAAGATGCTCCCGAATTGACCAAACCGAAGGGCATAGTTTTAAACTGGAATAAACCTTTAGGCGTTTCAAATGCTGTCAAAGGTTTAGACCTTTCAGTAAGACTGACTTGCCAATAACCCTTACTCAGGTCCATCTTTGTAAAGAATCTATGTCCCGACATTTTATTGATAACCTCCTCCATATTTGGCATAGGTTCTGCATCGAATTCCGTCACTTTGTTAAGCTTCCGGAAGTCGATACAGAATCTAACTGACCCGTCTTTCTTCGGAACCAGGACGACAGGAGATGAATACGGTGAAATCGACGGCTCGATTACCCCTAAATCCAACATATCCTGTATCTCCGTCTCCATGACGTTACGCGTCTTATACGGGATAGAATAACCCTTCGTCCGTATGGGTTCTGACGTGAGTAGTTTGATATCGTGCTGTATTTGATCAGTTCGACCGGGTAAACTTGATAGTACATCCGGGTACTGTTTAATCAACGCTTCAACCTCCATACGTTGTTCTGACGTTAACGTATCTGTAATACTGACGTCGTTATAAGTTTCCGGCTCTTTAGCTGTCTGAAAAGCACAACCATCAAGAGAAAATTCATCACTACCATCGTCATCAACCGACTCTGTAGTCTCAGTCGACAATAAACAATGTGACGGCACAGTATGACGTTCGACATACTGTTTCAGCATATTAGCATGATATGTACTCACGACACCATTGACGTCGATTTTATAGTCCATTCTATTCACCACCTCTACTACTTCATATGGACCCTTCCACTGCAATAACAGTTTATTACTGTCAGTTGGCAGTAATAACAGTACTTTATCTCCCACGTTAAATTTACGCGACCTAGCGCGTTTGTCATAATAAGCCTTTTGCTTTACTTGTACTTTCCGTAAATTATCATGTGCTAACTTACACGTCTGCTCTAACCGTTCTCTCAACTCAATTACGTACTGGTACGTAGACAGAACCTGCTCATCCTGTACTTCTTCAGACCATAGTTCACGTAATATTGCCATAGGGCCCTTAACGTTACGTCCGTATAACAATTCGAACGGAGAAAACCCTAATGACTCCTGCGGAACCTCCCTTATTGCAAACAGTAGTGCTGGGAGATATTTATCCCAGTCCTTTGGACGTTCTGCGCACATCCTACGTAGCATTTGCTTCAACGTCGCGTGAAAACGCTCTACGAGACCGTTGCAGATAGGATGATACGGCGTCGTGGTTAACTGCTGGAGTGATAACAGCCTGCTTACTTCTTTCATAACTTCAGCAGTAAACTGACTTCCGCAATCTGTTAACATTTCATCAGGTATGCCAACTCTACTAAACATCTCAACTAACGCTTCGGCTACGCGTTCCGTTTCAATGCCGGGTAACGCTACCGCCTCGGGATATCTCGTCGCATAGTCTATCATTGTTAAAATATAGCGGGATTTCCTGTCAGAACGAGGTTCTATCGGTCCAACTATATCAACAGCGACTCGTTTAAATGGTGTGTCAATCTGTGGCAACTTTCCTAAAGGAACCTTAGTGACACGACCTTTTTGAATAGTCCTTTGACATATGTCACAAGATTTACAAAACCTTGCCACATCACCACAAATTCCAGGCCAAAAGAACTCAGTTAACACTCTATCCATAGTTTTCTTTATGCCCAAATGACCTGACATCAAGGTTTCGTGCGCCAATCTTAACACCTTTTCACGAAAACCTTCAGGGATAATAAGTTGCAAAGTGACCTTGTTTCCCTTAGTAAACTGCCTATACAATAAATCTTTCTTTCGGATAAACTTAGTTTCACCTCGGTTCAATCCACGACTAATAGTCACATTCCCAGATTCCACTCTTTGCCTTATGCCATTCAATTTAGGGTCAACAACTTGGGCCTGCTTCAACGCCTCCTTATCACTAGCAATAATTTGATCAGGAACTTTAAGTTTCTTATAGACCTCTTCACCTTGCTTAGCTTGTGACCTAGTCACTGCCGCCATTGCAAAATGGGACATATCGGGAAGTTTTGACCCGTCAATATTTCCAATAACCAGGTCATACAATGTATCTTCCATGCACAATGCCTCAGTTTTTCCTGTGAAAAATGGACAATCTATGTCAACCATTGCTAAGGGATACCTTTGGGTAGATTCATCAATCAAAGTTACATCAGATTCTCTACCAAGTAATTGATCATTAGAAACCAAGTTTCTACGAACGACACACCCAGTACAACCTGTGTCCCTTAAAACTACAACAGTCTTACCATTAACCGTACCCTGCGCTGTTGGTAATCGCGACCTTAAAAAGTAACAGACACCTTCCCTATCCACGTTATCATTGATTAGTGGACTTTCTTCCTTACTCTTATAGAGACCTTCAATTTCATGAGACCTATTCATTGTAGTTTTACAAAAACTCATTTGATGTCCGCCACCCCGACCACGTCCGCGGGAATAACCCCGACCACGGCCACGATCTGAATTACTACCCTTCGTCTGTACAGAATCGCTCTTACTCTGTGATCTTTGTGTCTCATCTTTCGGTGCATAACTACTCCCCTTACTTCCGCTATACCCGCTTGCACTTGCACCTACCTCCGCACTATATGCTTGCTTCCTATCGGGATTCTTAAAACATTTATATGTTAAATGTCCCTTACCACAAATACTACATTTTATCTCTGGCTTCGCACTCGGCTTATTATCAGATCTACTCTGAGTTACGCCCTTAATATCACGCTGCCCCTTATTAACACAAGCGTAGACACCGCCACGTGCTTCTGCAAATAAATCTGCTTCCCTAGCCATCTCACCTAGATTCGTGAATGTTTTCGGTTTCAAATGAACATACAGTTCTTTACTACAAGATTCTAAAAACTGATCTCTAGCGAAAAAATCGCAAACAGATTCATAAGACTGGTCTACCTTCGCCATTTTCAACCATTTATTAAGATACGACCTAAGCCTACTACTAAACTGAATAAACGTTTCCGACTTTTCAGGCCTATCATAGCGAAATTTCTTCCTAAATCCGCGTTCAGTCATATCAAAATTCTTCAACAACGCATCTTTCAACTTGTCATAATCTGCTGCATCATCTACAGACAATCTATCATAAACATCAAGCGCGCGACCTTTAAGTAATGCGCTTTAATATGCAGCCCAAACGTTTTTATCCCATTTATTCGCCGTCGCGTATTTCTCAAACCTTGATAAGTAACTATCCATTTTGTCCTTACTTTCATCAAAATACGGTAATTTGGGATCTCGCGCATGCGCTAACTTTTCAGCCTTCTGTTTTTCTAATTCAACTCTAAACGTTACCTTCTGCAAATCTATCTGATTCTTCAACTCGCGTTGCTGCAATTCAAAACTATACTTCAACTTTTCTAACTCAACTTCGCTCGACAACTTCGCTTCCTTATCGCTTTCGATTTGAGACAACTTAGCTTCCCTATCTTTCTCGGCTTGCCGCTCTATACTTTCAATCCGCGCCATCTCGATTTCCCTATCCGCCGCAATCTTAGCTAGTTCTACTTCCCTATCCTTTTCGGCTTGCACAATCCTCTCTTTCTCCGCCGCGACCCTAGCTAATTCAATTTCTCTGTCTTTATCGGCCTGCGCGATCCTAGCTAACTCAATTTCCCTGTCTTTATCGGCCTGCGCAATCTTTTCTTTATCAAGTGCCCTTACCGCGTGCCTTTCTGCCCTCTCAGTCTCTTGCTGTTGCCTTACAAATTCCTGCAACGCCTGCCCTTCATAACCTAACTCCCTTCCCGTCTTAACTAACTGATCCATGACGCTTAACGTAATTCTCACGTTAACTTAACTGAAACCGACGTTCACTTATAGTCACACACGTTAACTAAAACGTTAACAATAATAATAACGAACTAATCCAACTAAAACGTTGATTAATTAGTATACTCGCGATCTGGACGTAGCCATTAAAGTTACGTTCATAACAGACCGGAAATGACGTCATAAACTGACGTTGACTTTACCGAGAGCCTCTTTTCACTATCATATGACACAATTAGATGACGTAAATAACCCACATTACAATTACGCCCAACTTGATCTAGCGTATCGGATATACAAACGTAACGTATGTAACGCAACGTATTTACACTGACATGACAACTGTACGTCCTACATTACAAAACCTTATAAGATACCAACGGTAAATCAAACTTAAGATTCCGCTATTAGGTTTAATTCATTGTAACGATATTATATAACGTTACGAGTGACCTACGTTACTAAATCAGGACATAAAATGGACCTCAGTAACGGTTACGACACTACGTACAAACGTTTGAATTAATGAACTAACAGATTGTCATGCAACAGCAGTGCCAAGGTACTCAAACGGACCTTAAAACTAAATATGTATCATCCGTGTCAAGACAATTCAGGTCTATATACCTCAGTTTCCCCACTCAGATATGCAACCTGTTACATTCTATCACAAATTAATGCATGGGCTATCGCACTTCATCACGTAGGGAATAAGGATAGTTGACCTTAATTGAGTGTAGGTTACATTTACAAGAATTTAGTGGCAAAATTGTTCCCCTAAAATTCACAGCCTTACGTCACCTTAGAAAAGAACAATCAGAAAGTCAATAATAAAAAAAATGTCTGACAAAATTGTGCCTAGATTCTGTATATATTGTCAATGTCTTACACTGGCAGATATTAACCAGAAGTCAAATCCCACTTCTGACACCATGTTACGCAGAAGGTTTTACACTCGGTCGACACGGGTGTAAAGCCTTATGCGTCGCCAGGACGGCGGAGGGTGACTTCCGGTTAAAGGGTTATCTACTAGTGTAATACACTAACAAGGAAACTCTAACAACGTTAGAATGTTTTAAGTTTATATATAATGTAAATTCTATATATAACAATACAATTTACAACTGTCACAATTACAATAATATACAACACATATCAGTTCATGTCGCTGGCCCAAGTAAGGTGTTTGTTTCAAATCTGTAATCGATTTGCGTGCAATACGCAAATAGATTACCGTCTGACGTCAACACCGTACTCGGCTCAGCGCCATGAACTAAAGGAAAACACAAAGAACAAAAAAACGTTAGTTTGAGCTCATACAAAATAAACAAGGCCTTATGTTGGTAGGCTTCAATTCGTCGTTCCCTGGATCATGTCATGGGCCAGTCCATATATCATGAGGAACACCAACTTAACACGTGCACGATTATATACTGGTCGCTCCCTGGATCGTACCAGGGACCAGTCTATATATATATTAATACACCTTAGTGGACGAACACTGTCCCACACTTGATGTGACCTTCAGATCTTATCACAGAATCTGGCAAAACTGTGCTAACCACTTCCGCCTACATTTTGTGCTTCCCGCCTCTGCTTGGGAACCATGCACAAACGGCGTTGTAACTGCCTCTACCCGGGTTGGTATTAACCTGGAGACGTAAATCGAATCTCCAGGTGAGACGTGGCTCTAAGTCCTAACAGCTGACTGCCGGACTTGATGTGCCTAAAAATAACGAACTTACACTTAATACATTGTAACTACATAATAATAATACGTAAGACTTGGGCCTGTCTTGGAAATACCCTACAACGCCCTCGGCGAATGCCGAGCATAACGTGCACACGCCAGCCGTGTCACTAGACACGACTCGCGCTCACGATGTAAAGCTAAAAGTGTGCTTACCACTTCCGCCAATGAAGAAACGTAGATCTTACTACGCATGTGCGTCGAAGGATCTGACGTCAAACATTGTCAAGAAGTATACTGACGTCAACAGGCATTACCATGACATACCCCACATAAAACATGAGTAATCTAGACAATAACCTATCTACATTAAATTGATTTACCAAAAATTAACTCGCATATGTATTAATTCATTTCTTTAAACTAAGCGTAATACCATTTGCCATAGAATATAATAGCTGAATAAGCGTTTCTCACACATTTGGGATCATAACGTTTGATCTGACATCATGACATCAATGATGTTGTACCATATGACGCCGTCTAATGAAGGCAAATCAAACGCATGATGACCAAATGTTACCATTATAACTTATGGAAAAAAACCTTAATGCGGTGCATGCTATGGCGTCAATTGACGTCACGAGTATATAAATTAGTTCCATTACAAATCAATCTACTTCTATAGGCCACGTATACGTGAAACTAATATAAAAAGTGCTGACGTCGCAATAACATGAATGCAACTGACGTCACATGAATAACATGAATGCAACTGACGTCAGTGGACGTCAAATAGACGCACACCATTGCAACCAACATCAGTGATATAAACTATTTCCGAAATTTACAAAACTTCCTAATATACAAATATTATGCGCAGCATGCTTACTAACAAAATCGGTCGACACATGCGCAGCCTGATCACTGCCAACAAAATCAAATCAGTCGACACATATAATCATACCATATCAATCAGAAGTCACATTTTTCATTCTTAGCCAAACTATTCTAAATAAATATAATAAAATCTTACCCTTCTAGGTCTTAACACAGAATCTGGGCACACAACAATATAACATCCATCAAGAATTAAACAGCCACGTCTAACTTTTCATTAAAAGATAGGCGTATAAATACTATGCGTCTCACATTAAAATCATGCAACACGCTTTCCACAATCAAAAGACTCGTGCAGGTATTCACCTTAAAATCATGCAATACGCTGTCCACGAGAGGTATTCACAAACAACCCATGCATAACGTAGCCACAATTTCCGTAAACGTTTTATTACCACAGTTACCCTAAAAACTGTAGCCTTACTGATTGAAAGGATTAAAATAATCTCGACGACATAGTGGACGATTAGATCCATTTCGTAACAACGCGGCCTGTTTAAACGCCGTAGAGTGGTGGCCCCTTATGTAGACTATCAGTGGGACGTGGATACTGCCAACATGGAATATTACAAAACAGAAAATGACGGCTACGCTTATTTCTTATTAGCTGTAGACATCTTGTCCAAGTTTGTGTGGACAGTGGCTCTGCGCACGAGAACTGGTAAGGAAATGGTGCACGCATTCCAGCAAATATTTGACAAAGGGAGAAAAGCTACCAATATTCGAAGCGATAAAGGGACAGAATTTGCTAACAAAGACGTAAAAAGGTTTTTAAAGACAGAGGGTATCCATTATTTCGTCAAGCAGAATATCGTTAAAGCGTCATATGCCGAAAGGGCAATCAAGACCATCAAATCGCGTATTCTTCGGTATATGACTCGCAAGCAAATCCATCGATGCATAGACATTCTTCCAGCCATCACAGACAGCTATAACAAGACGTATCACCGCTCCATCAAACGCTCTCCAGCGAGTGTCAGAAAAAAAGATTCGGTAGAGCTATGGAAACTTCAATATCAATCAACGCCCAAAGCTTCAACAACAAAATTCCAGAAATTGACACACGTTGCTTCATACAAATTCAAAGTGGGTGACCTGGTGAGAGTGTCTTTCATCCGGTGACAGTTTCAGCGAGAGTACGACGAACGCTGGTCTCGCGAGTTGTTTGTGGTTAATAATCGATTTATGCGCGAAAATATACCACAGTATCAGTTGAAGGATTATTCCGGAGAAATTGTTAGTGGGACATTTTATCAGAACCAGTTGATTAAAGCTTACGAGCAGGAGACATATATGGTAGAAAAAGTAATAAGATCGAGAGGAAAAGGTAACAAAAAAGAATACTTAGTGAGATGGAAAGGATGGGCACCAAAATTTGACTCTTGGGTGAGCGGACAAGACTTGAAAAGTTTAAATAGTCCTGTATCCAGCTCTTCATCGTCATAGTGGATCTTCAAGATGGCACAGAAACATTTGCCTTTGTTCGAATTACTCGTACAGTCAACAGACAATCAACGCCAAGCAATATTGAAAACATTGTCTACCAAACAGCTGCGAGCCATACTGGAAGGTATTTACAACGTCTTAAGAGGAACCTGTCCTATCCGGGACAGGGATAAAAAGAAATTAAATCGTTACGGTGCGATCATTCGACGAATGGTTTCTAGGAAACTCACTCGTCCGCAGCAACAACGATTACTCAACAAATATCGCCGCTTATTGCCGCTGTTATTGAAACCCGTTGTAGATATGTTCAGATAAAACAAGATGACAAACGAAAGATATATTTACGTGCAAAGCGACGAAAGTGACGATTATTTTGACGATAATAAAACCTTCAGATTCAAAATACATATGCAATTGCCCTTATATTTAGAGGGATTCTGGAAAGTAGCCTTAGTTGATTTTCACGCGAAGGAAAACAAAACGACGAGAGCCAGCGCAGGACTTTACATCTATTCAGACCTTTGCGGAGAAAGTATCGTGAAAGGGGAAGAACGTCCTCTGCTGAGACGATTAGAGAAAAATAAGAAAAACGAATGGGACTATAACTTGGACACACCTTAGTACCTGCCTGTCAAGAAGAAAGAACTGCGCGAATTCGAAATCCATATAAAGCAGGACGACGATACTGGCGCCTCAGTATTAGTAAAGCCAGTGCGCTTTACACTGCACTTGAAACGGTATCCATTTTATTGAAAACTCATTATGAAGCTATACGTACCTAACACACAAATGTGGGTAGATTTTTTCCAAAGACTGGCCACTGGAAGAACATCACTAAACCAATTTGGAGGTGGAAGACGGCCTCACGTGATTGCGGTGGACCAATCAACGTCTACAGACAACAGGAAATACCCAATTAAAGCCGTTTTACCCGCGGAACAGCCGACAGCCCAAGCTAAATCGGAGTTGGAACGCGAAGCTATAAACCCGGCTGATGTGGTCAAAGCGATTCAGTCTACAGACAAAACTCGTCGGAGAGGGTTGAAACGAAAAAAACAGAGAGAAAAATCCAAAGGAACTAAAAGAAAAAATCTACAAAAGCTAGAAGTGTCGAAAAGAAACGTAAACCAGATATTTTCGAAATCAAGTAAAAATCACAAAAAAGAACAATGTCGATCTTTAACGAAGAACAGTTTAAAGAAGGACTGGTGTCCGAGCTGGCTGTATTCGATTTACCTAGTACCCAGACCAGCGTCACTGACATTTACTACGAAGAAATTCGACCTTCATCCCAAGTATCCTCGGATGGTCCATTCGAATTTAAAATTTCCGGTCAAAATTCAATGGACTATCTAGATCTGAAGAATTCTCAGATCTATGTCAGACTAAAGGTACGAAAATCCGACGGAGCCGCCTTGAAGACGGAACATGTGGGACCGGCGAATTTATTTCTACAAGCCTTATTTTCGACCACAGAAATCACGCTCCAGAATAAAGCCAGTATTACTTGCAACTATAACCAGTACCGGGCCTACATTCAGACATTACTGAATTATGGTGGAGACGCTCACGCCTCTCAGTTGCAGACCCAGTTGTGGATACAAGATGACAGCGACAGTCCGGAAGTCACAGACCCTTCTGGAAGTAATAAGGGCCTGTTCTTGTGAGCAAAGTATATTGCACAATCCAAATATTTAGACCTTCAGGGGCCAATTTTCCACGATTTGTTTGCCATGTCTCGTTTTCTTCTCAATCAAGTGGACGTAAAAGTGAAAATGTACAAGAGTCCAGTTGATTTCGCCTTACTAGCGAAGGATGTCAGCGTTGACTTTAAAATCGACATCGAGGATATCTATATTCTCGTCAAGAAGATCAGAGTCAACCCCGCCGTCATATACGGTCACGCACAAATGCTGGAGAAGCAGAATGCATTGTATCCGTTTACCAGAACGGAATGTCGATCTCAGAGCATCGCTACGGGCAGCACCTCGTTCAACTGGGAAAATATGTTTCAAGGAAGGAAACCGGAAAAGGTGATTATTGGGTTCGTCAAGAGTAAAGCCTTGAACGGAGACTACACGACGAATCCCTTCAACTTCGAGAACTGTGGCATTCAACACATTGCCGTATACTCGGACGGATTACCGGTAGGAGGAAATCCCTTAAAACTCGATTTTACCAAGAGCGACGGTACGGCAACCATGAGGGCATATACCAATTTGCTCCTGTGCGCCGGAAAATGGAGGGAAGACGAAGGCAATACTTTGGACAGGCAACATTTTATGGACGGATCAACACTGTTTGCCTTCCAGTTGGAACCCAACTTCTCGCATCACGGAGACTACCTGACGTTAGTAAAGAATGGAAACGTTCGCCTGGAAGTGCAATCCAAGACTGGATTAACAGGTACCTTTTTCTTTGTTAATTCCTTGTTACAAGATTAAACCCATTTATTATTATTTGAAAAACAAATATTCTAATGGTTATTTCTTGCCAAAACGATTTTTCTAATCCGACAAAATATTAACATAAATAATCAAACATGTATCAAAAAAAGACAAGATGACTCATTTGTTTTATTCTTTATTTTTTTCAGAACCAATGAGCTGTCTGGTTTATAGCAGTAGCCCTGGCAATTTGGAAATCAACAAAGAAAGAGACGTCATTCTGTCCTAATGGATACGTCACAGCTGAAGTGTATGATACAATGCGACCCGGTTTTAAATGGACAAGTGATTGGAGTTTTCGCAGCAGATCGACTTCCTAAAGTAACTCTCAGTTATTCATACGGGTTCATCGCGAATACCGACATTCATTCTCGAGTGGGTCAACATTGGTGCGCGTTTTATGATGACGGAGGTGGTCATATGGAGTTCTTTGACAGTTACGGTAGATCACCCAATTCAAACAGTGTTTATTTTGTGCGCTGGTTGGATACTAATGCCAAAACCTTAGAGATAAATGACAAACAGTTACAGAGTGATAATTCGACTTTATGCGGACTGTACTGTATTTTATTTCTTCGTCAAAGATTCCATGGACACACCATGCAAGACATTGTGAGTGTGTTTGATTCCACGAATGCATGCGCGAATGATGAATATGTGTACAATTTCATTTCAAACGCTTATTCTTGCTGTGTACAGGCTGATAACCAGATATGTTCGTGGAAATGTTTACGAAATCAGTATGTAGTTGTGAGTATGTGTGTGAATGCGTTTTTATTTCCTATATTTTGATTCTTTCTGTATAAAGAATCTCCAAACACTTGATATTATTTGTTCATGTAAATTCTGTTCGAATGTCTACTCTGATAACCACGTGTGTGTGTGTGTTTATGCAAATAAAATTCATTACAAAAATAACCCCTTCTTATTCTAATTTATAAATCGCAAAGAACAACAAAGGATGCTGAATAAAGTTGCCTACAAGACTTCAACACAGTACAAGGCGACTCTAAATATCTCAATATCAATTTTGGGATGGTTTTGCCAAAAAAACGTGTGGTCTCTTCAGACTTTGAGATAACGAGAGTCTGCCTATACTGTTATCGCGGACATTGCTTCAGTCACTAAACCAGGCTATATCAACACTTTGAAAACTTAAGATCAGTGATTACAGGTAGTCTGTATGCGTGTGGATGGAAAAAAGAGAGTTAAAACTACTCTCCGTTATGAAAATAAACATATAACGTATAGCATCTAGTCAGTGAAGATGGGGTGGTGTTTCGAAAAGGTTACACTTAAGACTGGATATGACTGAAACACAACTGTTGATCAAACATAAAAGCCCATACAAATGATGAAAATATTTCACAGAATATACGATAAACAAAAAAGTTCTCATGCGAATGAATTTATTTAATTTATCATTTACAAGTAATCCCACAAAACATACACAATAAGTGAAACGCATATTCAATAATCATTACGTCGCAAGATGAATGATCCTCAATACAGTTTGAAACACTTTCTTTCTACAGTCTGTGCAGTTTCTATACACTTCTAACAAAGGCAGTACATCCAATCTGTCATCATGCCACTGATGGATTATCTCTAGGTCACTGAGATTACGAATTGCGACTTCGAAATATAATTCCAATTTTTGTTCCGGTAACAATTGAATACAACTATGCTTAGTCTGTGATAAATGTCCAACTCGACATCCGTAGCAAAAATATTTAGCCATTTTTTGTAAGTTATCTCGCACTGCTTGAGCATACAGAATTGTAAACTCATTTTCCAGTACACCTATGGATAAACAATCAGTTGAGTTTGTCTTTGTTTCCATCACTTGCTCGAAAATGGATGGAATAAAATGGATGTTCAAGCCCTCCGGATGTGTCACAGGTTGAAGCAAAGCCAAATGCGAGTTTTTTTATTCTCATCGCAAGACTTTTCATCCTGACAAGGTTCACCGTAACCAAACATCTTCAAATATATGCAGTCTGGAGAAAGGCGTTTGTGCTCGTCCCACGGTTTATCCTACCTCTCCCGTTGGTTCACTTTCAAACTGCACGCAAAACATATGGTAAAATCGCTTTGTCCCGTGTAGTAGAATCCAGCCTGCGCCAAAGAGTATTTATCGGGAATGATCTGTTTAGGCCAGTGGTGGAAAGTTAGTAGCCTGTCTTGATACAGCTTCATACCGAATAAGCAAGTCTCCGGTAATATGTCCATGGCGATGTTTTTTATTTTGTTGTTAATCAGGCTATCCTTTTGCTTATTCAAACTGATGACACTACTGACATTGACATCTGTACTTTCTTATACACTCACCAAAGTAATAACCAGCGAATCAAACAACGGTGGTATTTATAGGTTCAGTTTGTAAAAAAATCAGTTTAAGTGTACTTGGTTTCACCAACTTCCAAATATAATACAGGGTCAGATCCATCATCGTAATATTCTCTGGCGAAATGAACGAGTTTCTTGAACCACTTTTCGTAATACTGGCTGTCCTGTAAGTTCATACACATCATTTCTCCATCCAGAGGAAACAAGCAAATTCAAAGAATTTATGTCCCCCGCCATTATTATTTCAATTAAAGGACATGTCAATGAAAAAAAACTGTCATTAAAATGTATTTGGAAATAAATGGTCAATTCAATCATTCTAGCATTGTTTTAAATCAAATTCCACTGTTTGTAAGAGAAACTTAGTGAAAATTCAATTATAGCTTAGATGAGCTTATGACTAGCCCTCTAACCCACATCACAATCCAAGCCAGAGACTGATCATTTCCTATGGTCAGGATTAGCCATGTCACATATTTGCTACATTGGATTTTGACCTTATTTGTTTGGCCAATGTATATATTGACTGAAGGGTGCTGTCAGGTCTGTATCATCCGATTTTGTCTACTCGCATTTCATCTACACTCATTTTGTCTACTTCCCGTTTTGACTCCTTGGCTAACTTCATGAAACATCTTTTTGAAACAAAATCATATTTATGGAGAAAAAAAACAATGGTAATAGAGAAATGTTGAAAAAAGAATACATGTACGTACAAAACCATTTTGCCTTTGTGTACTGTCTGAAATAAAAGGCAAACAAAAATTGAAGTAAGACCGAATGGAAATAAACGAAATGGGAGTAGATGAAAAAGGAAAAAGATGAAATGGGAATAAACTGTCAGGTCAAGGTTTATGGTAAATATTCAAAAGATTCAATGTTCTTATGTACGACTTTTGTGCATTTAACAATATGTTGAAACATCAGATTATGAGGACTGGTGCTTCATGAGGAAACTTTACCACGTAACAATCAAATAATTCTGCTGGATCTAGGAGGTATATGTATATAAATAAGCGTGCAATAACAAATGTCAAGATAAAATGATGAAACCAGATGGCGGTATGATGGTGAAATTGAAATTTCTAATGGTGTGGCTCATGAAACAATGACAATCTTTGAATGTTGTTTTCAAGTGAATGGTGTCTTAGAATGAACTACAGGAAGATTCAGCTATCCTGTCACAATCCTTTGTTGATTTACATTTTTACCCATACATCTGTTATATATATAATATCTGGCAATAAATATATAATATAGTATTGCTAAAATTGTAAATAAACAAATAATAGTTTTGTGACAGGATACCTGAATCTACTTATAGTACACAAAACTCACCAATCTCTGTTCCAGCAGGTTAATGGTCACATGTTGCAGTCGTTAATTATTTTGTATGCTGCAACATACCAGGTGATGATCAGTATATGGAACTGGAACAACAGTAGTCACTGTGTTCTGAAAACTTGTAAAATTGAGATCCAGTATCCCTCCGAGAATATGAGTGGCTTCATTTACAGTTTGATATAAACTATGTCTTGTCGAGAAATCTGTCAAAACTTTTGTATGAACTGGCATGTTGAAGTCACCAACAAGTTGAACATTCTGAAACCTTCCCAGCAAGTCCGTTACAATGCAACTGAGACCACCGAAGAATGTTGTGACGGGTTGTCTAGGGGGGCGATAGACAACTAGCACAGCTAGATTTAATGTTTGTATATGTATTCCTAGAGCTTCAATATCACTGTTTGTGTCTGTAAGCTGTAGTACCTCAGATAGAACAGTTTCTCTGATATAGATAGCAAGTCCATGCTCTGTTGGTTTTGATACTACATAGTAACCTGTCAGATTAATGTCTGGTTGGTTTGTATGCGTTTCAGTGAGGCACAGTACTGATAAATGTTTGAGACATAAATCTTTCTTTAGGTCTGGAAAATGAGAGTTTAATGTTCTGATATTCAAATGTGCTACATTTGTAATATCACTGTAGTCACTGATAGGATTTTCACAGTTTAGCAGTGATTCTTCTCTCATCCTTTGTAGTTCTAGACAAGCACTTTCATTAACTTTTATCACATCAGCAATAAAGTTTATCAATTTTATACCCTTACGTGCAGTGGCTCTGGAGATCATTGTATAAGCTTGTCCTTGTTGAAAATGTACCTTTTCAGGCAGGGTGAAATCCGCAACCATGTAATCATAAGTGCTTCCTTGGGCCTTATGACCAGATAGTCCATATGCCAATACGCCTGAATACATTAGTCTTTCTACTGGTATATTGCAATTTTGAGAAAGAGGGAATCTAGCAGTTACAGCTTTGATTGGCACTGCATGTTTTAGATGAGGTGGTGAGTGTCTTTTGGCATTAGAACCTATGCGCTTGTCATCAAATTTCACATATATTGTTCCACTTAGCGGGTTATTTGGTGGAATGTCAAATGCCACTATTGTTCCTATGACTCCATTCACTAAATGGTCCGCAATGTCTATGTTCTTTGTGAGGAGAAGCCTGGCTCCTTTGGCTATAGTGAGACTTTGAGGGAGTCCTCCAGTTTTGTATATATTATCAGATGTCACTGTAACATGTGTAGTATTTGTGTGAATGTCTTTCTTAGTGTCTCTTGCAGTTATTGTAACACGTGGGCCAGGTAGAAGGGCTAGTTTCTGATTATTATAGTTTCTAACTTGTTTGTTTGTAACATAAAGATGTATTGTATCGTTAGGGAAGTCATCCGAGTCAGTTTGTTCTAACTTTGTCAATTCTTGAATGTCATCATCAGTGTGCTCACCAGTACGTATTCGTGAGAGAATTTCTGCAAACTGTGTGTCACCTTGTTGTCGAACTATTGTTGTAAGTTCATGGATTTTGAACATTTTTGTCCATAAACAACCAGCTAATGCTTCATAGCCTTCAGTAGGAGTTTTGAATATTGGTCTGTCACCCACAGGGGGAAGTTGCAATAGGTCGCCTACGGCTAGAATTGAAATTCCTGCGAATGGCTGAGAGTGATTCTGAAAAATATCTTGTAGTGCACATGACAGATTGTTTAGACAATAGGTCCCTATCATAGATATTTCATCTATGATGATAACTTTCAGACTGACATACATACTTCGCAATGCATTTAGTCTTTCCATTGATGGTCGCTTATAGAGATTTTTTTTCTTATTTTCTTTCACTGGTAAAGCAAATGCAGAATGCAAAGTGGTACCATTTATATTTGCTGCAGCTTTTCCTGTTGATGCTGTCAGTATGACTGCAGGTGTTTCAGGATCACTACCTGGGGTTCTCAAAGCACGTACTAATCCTTGGTATATGGTATTAATAGTGAAAGTTTTTCCTACACCTCCCCCACCACTCAGGAAAATATAGAAAGGATCAGGTTTTTCGTCCAAGGCCAAAAGTCGATATTTAGTTGCCCAGGAGAAAAGATGGTCAAATATTTGTCTCTGTTGTGCATTTAGAGCTCTTACGTTTGCGAGAAAGTCTGAATCACTAGCAAGATATTGCTTTGTTATTCTGAATGTGCCTTTTGAATTATGTTCTTTTTGAATAACTGGCTCATTAACATCATCAATCCATTCTGGATCTAGGTATGGATGTTTGGTTTGAGCAATGTTGTCCTCAATTTCTTCTTGTTCTTGCTCTATTTGAGCAGATACTTCATTCCATATTTCTGGTGTGGTTTCATTTGGATCAAAATTTTCTAGTATATCTTCAACTTCATCATTGTATGGTTCATATATTTGTATACTGGCCATGATCTCTTGTTTGACTTGTTCAAATCTTTGCAAATATGAACTGTTCAGTGGAATATCATCTTCGTTTCTCCATGGCATGTACAGTATCAATAACCTGTGGTAATATGCTTCTTCATCTTTTTGTTTTGATACATAATGATATCTTATAACTCTTGGTCGTATCCTTCTGTAGATTTTACCCAAATTGTCTTTCAATTTGATGAAATTCTTAGAGTTTGAGGTATTTTCATCAGAAATTTCTTCTATATCTTGCCTTGGACCAGCCTCAGATGAAGAAAGATTGTAGTTTGCTACAAAGTCAGCTAAACAGGTACTTTCTAAAGTATCCGGCCGATGAGCATACTTGTCATGAATGCTTGGCAGGTACAGGTCAGTGTCATCATTGTCCAAAGTCTGCAGAATACTCTTAGACTTCAGGACTCTGGTTCTGTTCTCCTTGTAATCTGTCTGAATAAATGTAACATCAATATTTGATCTTCGAAGAGGCAATGAAAGAATTCGTGATACTGCTTCATGTTCCGACACTTCTCTTGATTTTATGAACACATGACCTATGTGAGCTAATGCGTCTCTGATTCCTTTATCAGAAGCTTCTTTACTGGCTTTTCTCATTAACTCACTCATAGTTCTTTCAGGTTTGCACATATATGAAGTAAGGTATGCAATGCAGCCCCATATTGATGCTATGAATTGTATATCCATATTTGACCGTAGAGCTCTCAAAATGTGTCCATTGTAATTATTTACATTGACTTCTGATGGCATACGCTGCATTATAACTGTTGTCTTTCTCTGTGCAACTTTGAGGGATGAAACATATTCGCACTGAGTTACTTCTGATTTTTCTAGTAATGTTTCCAAGTCAAATGGGTTATTTGGATCAGATTCTAATAACTGCTTGTATACTTTTGCTTGAATGTTCATTGCCGTTTCTTTTATAGAAACTACATCTTCTTCTGTTGGTGGCCGTGCAATTAATGTCTCTGGCGAGGGTGGACGAGGGTATCCAAATCTACAAGACTTGTTTTTATTCTTTTTGCATGTTCTTGTATGATGATGGATTTGACGAGAAACTACCAGGTCATACAGTTCCTCATCTTCATCTTGATCTGGTATTGTACATGAGATATATTTATTTATAAATGCTATGCATTTTTCATCACTTTCAGTGTCTATTTTAGGTGCGTCTTTCAGATGAACTGCAGCATGAAAATGCTCTGTTCCACGCCCTTGCATTTCTTTTCTTCTGTCATAATTTAATATCTCTCCAATAGGATGTGCTCCACTCAATATAACTTTGCCCCATAACTGTTCAAATATGTAGTCAATATGTCTTGCTACTGTTACTGGATTGCGTTGTAACCAATTCCGCTTTGTATTCCAGTCCATTTGTAGCACATCTTCCTCTGACAGAATAGTTCCATATTGTCTTGCGACTACTTTTATGACTTCAGTCCAATGAAATTCTGCTGCTGAACCAGTTAGGAAGAAAGTGTATGGCCCCAACTGTCTGAGTTTAGCTAACATATCAAACTGCATTTGCTGCCAATATTGAGGTGTCCCTCGGATGTTTTTGAATGAAGCATAGACTTGATCTTGACTTAACAACTTCAGCAGTTTGTTTGGATCTTTCAACTGACCAGCAGAAATATCTTGAAAGTATGATTTTCTTGTTGTAATTGAAATTGTATCTGTGAGTGTTTGTCTTTCAAGAATGTCAAGGGCATGGAATATATATTCTGTGGTTTCAGCAAATCTTCCATCTTTGTGTAAAAGTCTTGCACTGAAGTATTTCTTTTTACTAATACTCTTTTCTCGTTGATAGTTGAAAGTGAATTGTCCTGTTGGAAACAGTTTAGGAAATGCAAGAGCTTCCCAGTTCTTCTCATTGAAAAATGTTGTTGGTCTCTGTCCTTCAGCAGGTGCTACATTGAGAACATTATCGGTTGTTACATTTGGTCCATGTATTTGTTGGAAACACGTTTTGGAGTTAATGCAATTCTTCTGCTGAAGATATTCTACCACCTCTGGAGGATTATCATTGTCAATTTCATCTTCACTATCAACAACTGTCTCTTCTTGAGAATCATTATTTGTACTGTTTTCTGACTTATTTGTTATTGCTGACCATAATTCTTTGTTTTGCTCTTCACTTAGTGTTTCCCATTGAGAGTTGATCTCAGTATCTGAATAAAATGAGGAGTTGTTTTTCAAATATGTGAGAGCATTATTCACATTTTGTGGTCGAATGAACTGTTTATGGAATGAATGCTTATCACTCAGTCTCCTTTTAAGGGCTAATGTTATAATTTGTGAGTCAGATGTCAGTCTAGGTAAACTATTCGTGACTTTGGAAATGTCAGATGGTACAAGAACTACCTGCCCCCTTATGCCTTTTTGTGCTCCAGTGTACAGTGGTACAATTTTCATGAATGGTAGAACTTTACTAATCAATTGTAACTCTAGAGAAGACAAATCTTTTAACTGATCAGGTACTGTTTCTAAAAGCAACCCATTAACACCGCATAGAAGTGGTACTTGATCTTTTTTAAGACTTGTATCACATTGATGGCAGATATACAACTTGTCATTATTACTGTTAGTGTTTGTTTCAGAAGCTAAAAACTTTTCAACCAAATTTAGTGTTGACTTCTTATATCTGTTCCTGTTAAATACAATCACAGCCCTTCTGAACAAAAATTTGGAGCAACTGACACATGCGTAATTAGGTCCATCTTTTATGGTGTTTTTAAATGTGTTAATAACCAAACTTATGTCATCACAATGTTTTGTAGATTTTCTTTTCTTCTCAGTGTCATTTAATTGTTTCTTTTGTTGTTCTGTAAGATTTTGTCTTTGTTTATCTTTACACTGCTTTTCTTTCAAATTTAAGCTTTTCTTCTCTTTTGGTGACATATCTTTACGTTTTGATTGTTTTCTTACATTGTCATCCAATTTAGCTTTCAATTTTGCCTCCTCTGTTAAGGTTTGTCTTTGTGTTTGTTTACAATGTTTTTCTTTCAAACTGAATCTTGTTTTCTCTTCTGGTGACATATCTTTACGTTTTGATTCTTTTCTTACATTGTCATTCAATTTAGCTTTCAATTTTGCCTCCTCTGTTAAGGTTTGTCTTTGTGTTTGTTTTCTTACATTGTCATTTAATTTAGCTGTCAATTTTACCTCCTCTGTTAAGGTTTGTCTTTGTGTTTGCTTACGTTGTTTTTCTTTCACACTGAATCTTGTTTTCTCTTCTGGTGACATATCTTTACGTTCTGATTGTTTTCTTACATTGTCATTCAATTTAGCTTTAGATTTTGCCTCCTCTGTTAAGGTTTGTCTTTGTGTTTGTTTACATTGTTTTTCTTTCACACAAAATCTTGATTTCTCTTCTGGTGACATATATTTACGTTTTGATTGTTTTCTTACATTGTCATTCAATTTAGCTTTTGATTTTGCCTCCTCTGTTAAGGTTTGTCTTTGTGTTTGTTTACGTTGTTTTTCTGTCACACTGTATCTTGTTTTCTCTTCTGGTGACATATCTTTACGTTTTGACTGTTTTCTTACATTGTCATTCAATTTAGTTTTAGTTTTTTCCTCCTCTGTTAAGGTTTGTCTTTGTGTTTGTTTACATTGTTTTTCTTTCACACTGAATCTTGTTTTCTCTTCTGCTGACATATCTTTACGTTTTGATTGTTTTCTTACATTGTCATCCAATTTAGCTTTTGATTTTGCCTCCTCTGTTAAGGTTTGTCTTTGTGTTTGTTTACGTTGTTTTTCTTTCACACTGAATCTTGTTTTCTCTTCTGGTGACATATCTTTACGTTTTGACTGTTTTCTTATATTGTCATCCAATTTAGCTTTCAATTTTGCCTCCTTTGTTAAGGTTTGTCTTTGGGCTTTTTTACATTCTTTTTTTTTTCATATTCAATTTTGTTTTTTCTTCTGATGACAATTCTTCCCGTTTTAATTGTTTCCTACATCTGTCCTTAAGAAGATTGTATTTTCTTTGAAAATCTGACATCTTACTTCTTTGTGTCCTTTTTTTTAACTTGTCTTTCTCCATCTTGTTTAGTAATTTATCAGTTTTTTTCTCATATGTATCAGTCACAGTATGCTGCTGTTTAAAGACACGTTTTTGCTCTTGATCTTGAAAGTACTGTCCTAGCAATGAATTAGGCTTTTCTTTGTGACAAATATTTATATATGGATCATCCACATGATTCATATTGGAAGTGTTAATATCTTTTGCTGCTTTATTATTCGGTTTCAACTTTGGTTTATCACCTTTTTCTTGTGAAGTGTCATTGTTTTTACAAGTAATTATATTCCAAACATTAAGTAACGGAAACTGCCTCACTTGGGCTGTATTTATACAGTTTTTGAGGTGGTCACGGGCTCTATGAGTGTCAAAACTAAAATCCATAGGATCCTGTCCAAGGAAGCAACAGAACGCAAATGCTATTGCCATGACACCACATAAAGGCTCGGTACCTTGTTGAGTAACTCTCATGAGGGTAGATCTTTCTGATAAATCTTTTCCATACAAGATTGTAAGCTGTGGTTTAATTTCTTCAAAGTGGGTTTTAGACATTAATGAATCATAAACTTTCACTGTCTTTTCATAGCAATCATAGAAAGATGTCATCCAATGTCCAGTGATGTGGTGTATATTAATGGACGATCTGTTTAGAGGAACTGATGGTGGGTTTTCATTTCCATTAGTAAGGAATTCTAATTCTACTGGGGAATAGAAACCAACAGTTGGTCCTCGATTTTCTTCACAGTTTGCTTCCATTAGTATTAAAGCAGCTCTGACTACATCATCAGGAATTTCAGTTGATACATCCCCAATGAGGGCTGACAATTGTATGGGATCATAGCTCACCTGAAATTTGGAAAGGAGAATACATAAGCTGCTATTCACAATGTATCTAAGCGAAGATGTGACAAATATAAATTGTACCTTTAAATTTCAAGTTTGTGCAGAATTTATGTTCTTATAGTTTATGGAATATGCATCTGTATGTATTGAGATTCAGTGAACCTTTTATGGTTGACACCAGCTAAAGTTTTGTTTTCATTCTTGTAACCATTCTAATACATTGATTGATTGATTTTTTGCTTAATGTCCACGGTAAACAACTATGGTCATGTCGGGACGGTCAGTTAACCTAACCACACTATTCCTGGGCAGGCTTAGACCTCCTAAGCGGTTAACCAGTACTAAGTGCACATACTTTCGCCAGTAACTGACAACTGCCATTCCATTCTAATACATATTCTTGTAACCATTCTAATACACAAACAAAACAAATTAAAGCAAAAATGGTGCTATGTTATGTTATGCAAATTTGGGATATATTAGTGTTGTTTTTTTATTCTTCAGGCATTCTTGTCTGCCATTTAATGTAATAAGTATCCTGTGTCTTGCGTTTGGGAAACATTTTGTTTTTATTTTATTGCTGCTGGATGAAAAGATACATAACTATAATAAATTGTTGCTGTTTGTTTTTATCTTATGATACATCTAGAACATTTCCACTTATAATAAAAGCACCGCAGGCACTGAATGATACCCCGCCACTGCTGGACATGGTAACCTAAAGCATTTCTTTGAGCTGAGAAACTCCGTTTCTTATTCTATGGTGTAAAAAATATATCTTCATTCAGATATTCCATATAGTATAGGAACTATCAAAGGTAAATAACTCATGAACTGGAAAGGTCAGAGTGACCATCCTTAGTCACAATATGTAAGCTTTGATGTTAAACATATCTGTGAAGTATCATTTAGATATTCCATACAGAAAAGGAACAACAGGTCAAACCATGTTTCAGATCTATCAAGGGCAAATAACTAATGAAATGGAAAGGTTAGAGTGACCGCCCTTACTCACAATATGTAACTTTTGAGGTTCAATATATCTGTGTTTCATTCAGATATTCAAAATAGTAAAGAAACAACAGGTCAAAACTATTTTTCAGATCAATCAAGGGCAGATAACTGATGAACTGGAAAAGTAAAAGTGATGGTTTTTAGTCACAATATGCAACCTTTGATGTTCAGCATATCTGTGAAGTTTCATGCAGATATACCTTATGGTAAAGGAACTACAGGTCAAAAACCATTTTTCAGACCTGTCAAGGGTGGATAACTCACAAACTGAAAAGAACAGAGTGACCGTTCTTAGTCACAATATGTAACCTTTGATGTTAAACATATCTGTGAAGTTTCATTTGGATGTTCCATATAGTAAAGGAACTATACGTCAAAAACCATTTTTCAGACCTATCAAGGGCAGATAAATCACGAAATGGAAAGATAAGAGTGATGGTCCTTAGTCACAATATGTAACCTTTGATGTTCAACATATCTGTGAAGTTTCATTTAGATATTCCATATAGTAAAGGAACTATATGTCAAAAACCATTTTTCAGATCAATCAAGGGCAAATACTCAGGAACTGGAAAAGTCAGAGTGACGGTTCTTAGTCACAATATGTAACCTTTGATGTTCAACATATCTGTGAAGTTTCATTCAAATATTCCTTATAGTAAAGGAACTATACGTCAAAAACCGTTTTTCAGACCTGTCAAGGGCGGATAACTCACAAACAGGAAAGGTCAGAGTGACGGTTCTTAGTCACAATATGTAACCTTTGATGTTCACCATATCTATGAAGTTTCATTCAAATATTCCTTATAGTAAAGGAAACCATTTTTCAGCCCTATCAAGGTCATATAACTCATGAACTGGAAAGGTCAGAGTGATGGTCCTTGGTCACAATATGTAGCCTTTGATGTTCAACATTTCTATGAAGTTTCATTCAGATATCATACACAGTAAAGAAATAACAGGCCAGAAACCATTTTTCCAATAAGAACATGGGCAGTAACTCCGTTAAAAATGGACGGGTTTTGCCCATTAACAATCCAATACCACTCATCACCGATAACAATATGTATGCAAAATTTGAACAAATTCCGTAAATAAATACTCAAGTTATTGATAGGAAATGGTGAGCATGGACGGACGGACAGACACCGAGAGGTATATCATAATACCCCACCACTAAAGTGTGGCAGGGTATAATAAAAAAAACTTACCGGCAACATGAGCTTTTGCTGACTGACAGAATAATCTCCATCTGTTTTCTGTCTGAAAATGAACAAACTGCATTAAGTTTTGATTTGTGTTTCAAATATTAAATGTAATTACTGTTTTCAAAGTGTTGAAAATTCAATAAAACACAGCTTAATAACTGAAAGAATTACTTATTCCAACGTATAACATGGGTTGTCAGAGAAAGAGAGCTAAAGTATCACACATGGACATAGCATCAGAGTATAATTGTCAAATGTTACTCTAAGATATTGCATACAGTTCATTGATTTCATGAAGCATGTTGATGTTTTGTCTTTTTTAGGTGAATTCTTATGTACTGTGCCAGATATTATTCAACAATTAGGTCACTGTACTGCCAGGTGGCAAGCAATATCTTGGTATCGTGTAAAGCCAACAGAGCTAGGAACCAGTTTTGGACATGGCTATACATTGACC
This sequence comes from Ctena decussata, assembly GCA_963989385.1. Classification (NCBI taxonomy): domain Eukaryota; kingdom Metazoa; phylum Mollusca; class Bivalvia; order Lucinida; family Lucinidae; genus Ctena; species Ctena decussata. The sequence goes on along the minus strand of OZ022503.1, from coordinate 28,376,493 downwards.
AAATAGTCATATTATAGCAAAATGGACAATGAAGTTAAAGTATGAAAAAATATGACAGACCTCTTTGAGTCATTAGAGTCCAGCTGTCTTGAATCTCTCATACGTTTTTTGTTGTTCTGTTGTCGGAATCTGTCTCCCTTTTGCTTTTGCTGTCTTGGCATGATTGATCTTTCTACTCACAGATCTATATACCTAAAAAAAAACAAAAAAAACTTTATTTTAACATTTTACAATAAAACGACAGTTTTGCAAGACAAAAACAACAAAATTGCCTGCATGCTTAAAAGAGACCTAAGATAAAGCTGGGTATCTGCACAGCTTATGTAACAAAATTGTTATACTGTAAGAACCCCTATAACAATATTTGTCTCAAAACTGGAGTGCAGTAACTTTTATAAATGTTATACTATGGTTTTGCACTTGTAAGTGCGATAAATGCACAAGCGCTGTTAGTGACTGTGTATGTGTGAATATACACTCTCGAAAGCTTATGGATATCATGTAATAGTGCACAAAACATAGTAAAACATAGGTAGTACCTCATCACACTGGACAGATGCACAGGTTGATCTGTGTCCATTGAGCATTTAGGTCCTTTATGTTGTTTTTGTGACAGGAACATCTTTGTACTCATAAAGCTATAACAGTTGATTAGATAGTCAAAAAGTAAGAGATGTGCATTGATCAGAAACTGGTACAATCAGAGCAAAAGTTCTGCACTCAAAACCAAAATGCATTTTAGTCCCTTGTTTTACATTCATACCATCAGTTCTCAATTAAATCATATCTTGTGGGCATCTGTTAGAATCACCTCAGTAAAGCAATTTTGATAGATACCCACAAAATGTGATTTTGTAGAACAATATTTAGAATTAAAGATAACTCAAAGATGTTCCCGTGACAGAGGATTTAAACTAAAAGGAAAGAAATCAAAAAAGGATAGTTTCATAAAATCATGAGCAAACAATAAATGAGCTTTGACGTGAGAAAACCAGTCTTCGGGGTTTCCAACCAGGTCCGACAAAACCGGGCTGTACAGAAGCAGAAGATGTCTAAAGGCTTGCAATTTCAGATTAAGGAAGTAGAGGAAATGTACTATCCAAGTAGCAAAAACAAAGGCGCTGATCAGCTTCGGAGTTACCGCGAAGCTGATCTGCGTCTTTGTTTTCGCAAGCAAAATATTAATGGCAAAAGGCTTATCAAGAAATCTGTCAACAAATATGAAAATTAGTAAAAAAACATCAGGTACCAAGCAAATAATTAATGGCAAAAGGCTTGTCAAGAAATCTGTCAGCAAATATGAAAACTACTATAAACATCATGTATTTTAAAAACACTACTTGTATTTTCAATGAACTGAACAATTATGAAATGAAAAATTAACTATTTTCTGCAACAGTTCTATGTATACTCAGCAAAAAAAGTTCTGCACAGATGCATTTTTGGGTAAATCATGTCTTGGCCAGGAATAGTTGCATTTAATGTTATAAATCGTTGTTTTGAAAAATCATTATGCAACACCTTGATTCATTCAAATTTAAAATCCAAGGTAGCCTTACGAAACTGTGTGCATTTAAAGTGTCTAGGGGTCACCCCTCAAATGTGGTAAAATTACCAATAATGTCACCTGGAGCTGAAAAAATGGAGAACTTGAACAATTGGTGATTGCGTCACATATTGCTTTTTTTTTGTGTATCTAATGGTTACATTTGGTTGTCAAGCATCAAAGGAATCACATGTTTAATCATGTTGTACCTGTCAACAGAATTTGTGTCGCACTGAGCTGTTTAGAGATTAATGTGGAAAATCCCATGAAACTTCATTCAGTTTGACAGTTCAGATGGAGCTCATTTAGACACAATTTTTACTGAGAGGGACAAAATGATTAAAGCCTGTGATGCCTTAGGGGCTTGAATATCAAATTTTAATGTTAATTACACAGCAAAGATGCAATTCATTGTGCAATCATGGATTGTTCAAGTAACTCATGTTTTCAGTTCAAGGTGACATTATTGGCAATTTTGCAACTTTTGAGGGGGGACCCCTTAACACTTTCAATGCACACAGTTTTGTAAGAGAACCTTGGATTTCAGTTTGGAATGCATCCAATTGTTGCAAAATGATTTTGTTTAAACAACGATATATAACATTTAATGCAACCATTCCTGGTCAAGACAGAATTTACCCAAACACCCCCTTGCGCAGAACTTTTTGGCTGGGTATATATTGTTTGTTGAGATTGTGCTCAACTCATTTTACCAAGCACCATATACATAAAGATTATAGCTCGCCCTAGTCAAACAGTCCTAAGAAATGTTTGCATCAGTGTGTTTCCCTGCAACTTCAAATTCAGTGGAATCATATCCAACCAGCTCCTCAATGCTTTTTTGTAGCTGTTTTACTTTTTCATTCGCTGCGTTGGACTCTTTTTCTAATTTGTCTACTTTAGATTGGGCAGCAATTTTCTCAAAGAAGCTGGTTCTTCTAAGGTAGTCATGAAAAGTGATTTCAAGAAATCTGTCAACAAATATGAAAACTACTATAAACATCATGTATTTTAAAAACACTACTTGTATTTTCAATGAACTGAACATTTATGAAATGAAATATTAACTATTTCTTCAACAGTTCTATGTATATTGTCTGTTAAGGGTGCGCTCAACTAATTTTACCAAGTACCATATACATAGAGATTATAGCTAGCCCTAGTCAAACAGTCCTATGAAATGTTTGCATCAGTGTGTTTCCCTGCAACTTCAAATTCAGTGGAATCATATCCAACCAGCTCCTCAATGCTTTTTTGCAGCTGTTTTACTTTTTCATTTGCTGCGTTGGACTCTTTTTCTAGTTTGTCTACTCTAGATTGGGCAGCAATTTTCTCAAAGAAGCTGGTTGTTCTAAGGTGGTCATGATAAGTGATTTCCTTATTCAAGTCTGAAATCAAGAAACTGGTTTTTTGTTCGTGACTCCTGTTGAGTCGCCTGATTTTTTCGAGTTCCCTTGCTGCGTCAGAACACTCATTCTTTGAAATACTATACAGCGTTGACTTCAGTAAAGTGTCAATTTCAGACGCCGCCAACTTGACATGTTCCTCTATGGATCTTGTCTTTTCTTTCAGACATATTGGAGCTGCGGCTTCTTCTGAGGTGACCTGTTTCGGAACAGGTGAGTACATCTTTGTTGGTGTAGGAAGTCTCGGCAATGTTGAACTTGAACGCTTGTTCTTTTGAGGAGTAGCAAGCACTGAAGATTTATTGTCTAGTGAATTACACTCCTTTGGAGTAAAATCACTCATATTGTCACTCTGTGGAGTAAGAGTAAAATAACTCATATTGTCACTCTGTGGAGTAACCGGCATATTGTCCTTTGGGGTTGAATCACTCATATTGTTACTCTGTGTTACTATTCTTTGTCAAAATCTGAAACAAATGGAAAGACTATAAAAACAGCTGATCACCAAACATGTATGTTACCAATTAACTTTAATCATTGTCACTCTGTGGAGTAACAGGCATATTGTCTTTGGGGTTGAATCACTCATATTGTCACTCTGTGTTACTATTCTTTGTCAAAATCTGAAACAAATGAAAAGACTATAAAAACAGCTGATCACCAAACATGTATGTTACCAATTAACTTTAATCATTGTCACTCTGTGGAGTAACAGGCATATTGTCCTTTGGGGTTGAATCACTCATATTGTCACTCTGTGTTACTATTCTTTGTCAAAATCTGAAACAAATGAAAAGACTATAAAAACAGCTGATCACCAAACATGTATGTTACCAATTAACTTTAATCCTAGCACTTTAGCTTTGTAACAAGACTGCTTTGACTGCAAGTGGCAGTGGTTCTGTTGCATTTCTGTGTTGCTTAATTTTGGTGTTTGTTTTACTGCCATCTTCACCAAGTGTGTTTAAGGATTGTGTTGATTTCAGTTAAGATGGCAGAGTGGTAGCATTTTGGAATGAGCTGCTCTAAATATTAAGTCTATTTATGATACTGTAGTTAATGCCTCGTTTGGTTTCAAAGGCAGGGTTCTGATTGTCCAATGATTGTAGCATTCAAAGTCAGTGCTCACTTTCAACTTGTCGTGGGAATTTGGTCCCCATAACCCGCACCTGCAATCTCTTGTATCACTTAATTATAGAACAGCAGTAAGTACTGATTAAATGCCTCCAGGTGATTTGTCCGTGGACAGGGTGACTAGGATAACTAAACGGACTCACTATGACCTGACATGTGTCAAAGGGGTTGTATTCTGTTTACTTTGGAATGTAAATTTGAAAGGGCCCATATATTTTGACCCCAAAGTAAGTAGGAAATACATAAAAGAAGAAGAGAAATTAGTTGAAGCAAAAGAAAAAAAACAGGCAAATGAAAGGACACAACATTTAGGGTTAACAACATAGTGACAGCAGTTACAATACAATGTTATAAATGATATGTCATCAAATGGCTGTTGAGACTTTTTTCATAGGTACTCAAAGAATGGCTATAATCAAATTGTTTTATACATATATTAATACAATGTTATAGAACGATGTTGAGACTTTGTTCAAAAGTACTCAAAGAATTGTTATATTCAAACTGCTTTATACATATAATCGTTATAATTGAATCGCTTTAGATATAATAAATTGGGCAAGATTGTGCCAGAAGAAAAGAAGGTAATCATAATAGATGATGAAACATGACAAAGAAACATAGAAGGCTTTTAGCCATTCCTCACTCATGCTTTGATTGATTGCTTGATTGTTTTGGGTTTAACAGCCCTTTGAGACAGTATTTCAGTCTGTATTGGGCCGTCTCCCAGAGAGGGAGAAAGAGGAGAAACCTCATTCATGCATCTGGAACTTACCATAAAAAGTATATATTTTTTCTCAATCAACAAATATAAAATGTAAATGTGAGTAGATATGTTATTGAATGTGCAAGCAAAAAATTGAATGTGCAACAAAAAACAAGCAAACACCATGAAGCCACTATGTAGTCAACAGATGCACAGTTGGGTACTAAGATGGTCATACTAAAGCAAATTTTAATGAGTGTTATACTATGCAAAAGACAAGGCAAGTGCAATGGATATACTACACTAGAAAAAGTGAAAAGATTACATAAGCATGAATGAAGATTGTTTCCAGCACCGGAGCGGGGATCCAAGCCTTTTTAATTCCAACGATGAACTAACAATAAAAAAAAAAAAAATTAAATAAAGAATTTTTGTTTTGTTTGTGTGTGTGTTCTTTGTGTAAAAATAAAAGATTTGAAACAAAACATGGTAGTTTTTAATTTGGAAAGGATTTTTAATATTTATAACATGATAGTTTAAATTTGGAAAGGATTTTTAAGAAATATTTATAATATATTCATAGTTAGAACTGGTGCCATGAATCATGAAAATATGGTAAGCAAAGAGTATATTTATAATATATTCATGGTTGGAACTGGTGCCATGAAACATGAAAATAGGTAGCAAAGAGTATATATTAGGCTACATTCAGAAACTGAATAGAAATATACTTACATAGCATATTTAAAAATATGGCATCTTTATAAGGTGTGTCTAAGCTGTGTCTGTTAGAACTTAAAAAGAGTGAGCTGAAAGCCTGAAACTACTAAAAAAAGTAATGGACTGACATCCTAATAAAGCACATACATAATGTTATGTGTGAAGAAAAAATTGCACCATCTTTTTACTAAACCTGGTTTAAAAGTTTCCTCATAAAAATTGCACCGTTTTACTAAAACCTGAGGTACCCTCTAAAACCTGAGGTACCCTCTATCTATTCAGTTTGGTAGTAAAAACGCCTGAAAAAAGACTAAGTTAAAGTAGCAGAAAAAGTGACAAAAATATAAATTTAAGGATTATATGTAAACCACATGCATATCTTCAGGCCATGACCAAAACATCTATACAGTTTAAAAGTAATTGGCATAAAACTGTAGGAGGAGTAGCGCACATAAGGTATCCTCTATCTATTCAGTTTGATAGTAAAAACGCCTTAAAAAGACTAAGTTCAACTAGCAGAAAAAGTGACAAAAAATAATTTTAGGATTATATCTAAACCAGATGCATATATTAAGACCATGACCAAAACACCTGTGAAGTTTGAAAGGAATCAGCATAAAATTGTAGGAGGAGTTGCACACACAATGTTCCCACTATATATTCACTTTAATAGTAATAACTCATGCACTACTAAAGCCAGTCTTATGAAACTTCACGTGCATCAGCGTGTTATAGTGATACATATTCAGTTTAAGTTTCATGAAGTTTTGATAATTGGTTAGTTAGTTATGACTCATTTTATTAATTTTAAGTCCATTAAAGGGCAATAACTCATGCACTACTGAAGCCAGTTTGACAAAACTTCACGTGCATCATCACGTTATAGTGATATATATTTATTTTAAGTTTCAAAAAATTCTGTCAAGTGGTTACTTAGTTATGGCTCCGGACGGACGGAATGACGGACGGATGGAAGGACGGACAGACAGACAGACAGACGGGCATGGAGAAAACTATATCCCTCCACCTTCGGCGGGGGATAAAAATAGCCATCAGAGGAGGAGGAGATGGCAAATCCCCCGACCGAAGACCCCCATGGGCCTTGGTAAAAAGGGTGCTCTTCAAAACACATATTAGTGATATATTGTCTTTCTTTTATGCTTCTTATTGACATTAACTGCATGATTATCTAACACTCAGACTAAAACAGTATGCTTGACTGCTAAAAAAAGGTAATATCTCAAACAGCCATCATATACACAAATGTATAGCATATGATACATTCATTCAACTTTCAAAATGTGTGAATAACTTCTAAAGTACAAGCCCTACAAATCTAATTTTGAGCTCTCTAGTAAGTGAATTTGGACAAAGAATCCAAATCTGGATTTTTTTTTTTTTGGGGGGGGGGGGGGGGAGGAGGTGGGGGAGGGGGGGAGGGGGGGTGCGGGAGGGGGAACGGGAATGTGGAGGGGTCAGAGAGAGTAAGGAACACTGATAAGATATCACAGCATGATCATCAATATTCTAAAAGGTACACGGTTATTCAAATTCTGGAGCTGGCCAGGGTTATACAAATATGGAGCAGAGACTCAAACAGCAGCTCAAACTACCAAAGGGAAATAACTCACAAAGTATAAAAGCAAGAGTTATCATTCATGTATGAGACAAATCGTCATGACCTGTTCTGCATATCTGTGAAGTATCATGAAAATATTTCAAAAGGTATTCAAGCTATGGAGCGGACACCTAAAATCATCAAAGGGAAATAACTCCAAAAGAAAGAAAGCAAAAGTTGTCATTCCTGTTCGCGATACATCATCATGACTGTTCTACATATCTGTAAAGTATCATGAAAATATTCCAAAAGGTATTCATGTTATAGAGCGGACATAAAATCATATCTAAAATGATCAAGGGAAATAACAGAGCGGACACGGATCTGCCAAAAAAATCACCAAAGGGGAGATAATTCAAAAAGTACAATAGCAAGAGTTACCATTCTTGTATGCGACACATCGTCATGACCTGTTCTACATAACTGTGAAGTATCATGAAAATATTCCAAAGGGTATTTAAGATATAGAGCGGACAAGAAAATGTTTACGGACAGACGGACGGACAGACAGACGGAGGTACACCAGGCTCATCGCTATATCCCCCGAACCTTTCGATCGGGGGATAAAAAAATGTATGAAAAAAGGCTTGTACCCACTATATATGCACTTTAATAGAAAAAATGTATGAAAAAAGGCTAAGTTCAACTTGGGTAAAAAGTAATAAAAAATAATGTGAGGATTATATACAAACCACATGCATATCTTCAGACCATGATCAAAACACCTGTGAAGTTTCAAAGGAATTGGCATAAAACTGTAGGAGGAGTTGCACACACAAGGTACCCACTATCTATTCACTTTGATAGTAAAAATGTATGAAAAATGGCTGAGTTCAATTTGGGTAAAAAGTGATAAAAAATAATTTGAGGATTATATCCAAACCACATGCATATCTTCAGACCATGACCAAAATACCTGTGAAGTTTCAAAGGAATCGGCATAAAACTGTAGGAGGAGTTGCGCACACAAGTTAACCACTATCTAGTCACTATGTTAGTAAGAACGCCTAAAAAATGACTAAGTTCAACTTGTGGCAAAAGTGACAAAAAATAATCTCAGGATTATATCAAAACCATATGCATATCTTCAGACCATGACAAAAACATCTGTACAGTTTCGAAAGAATCGGCATAAAACTGTAGGAGGAGTTGCGCACACAAGGTACCTACTACTATAGGGGGACGGAAAGACGGAAGGACGGAAGGACGGACGGACGGAAGGACGGACGGACGGACGGAAGGACGGAAGGACGGAATGCCGAAAACTATGTCCCTCCGCTTTTCTTCGAAAAGGCGGGGGACAACAAATGTGTATTGCCGCTTCTGAGCATAGGTTTTAGTTCTTTCCAGTAATGCATGACCGTATCGTGAAATTGTTGCCTAGTATATTTGCTGTCGGATGTTACTTGGTATAATGTCGGTTCCGGTTCCGCGCCGCTGTGGTAATATTTATAGTTGTCACTAGCCCAGTTAATCAATCCTTTGTGGTTAAAGTTCCAGTTCATCTCCAGATGAGGTGTCCGACTTCCCTCGAAATATAAAGTTACGTATCTTCCCATTTCTTATAGTTCAAGACTGTATTTAAAGCAAGATGAATACGCTGGTGTCATTCAAAAGTGAAAAAAAATGTATCTGGATGGTTTTCGAATGTCTCTATCAACCGATGAGCTGCTTCTCTAGCCTCGTATCGAAGTTTGTAGTAAGGAACAATTTTCTTAGCTATATATTCGTGGAAGAGATACATCAGAGTCAAAAACATGTCTGCTGAGAAAATGATTTCAAACCCTGTCTGTCGTGTCTTTATATAACTTCCTACGAAACATCAGAATTTTCATTGGCTCTCAGATAGTTCATTTTCACAGGCATCGCATAGAGGCAGATTAGATGTTTCCTGTTCGAAAAAAATCTTCGTCAGGATCGAAACAATCGTGTTTTTCTCCCAAATATCTCAAAAGGCAAAAACATTTTCCACACTCAAGGTAACAGGGGGCCTTACACTGATAGCAGACTCCAGCGTTTTCGAACTCACGATTCATCACTGTCGTCCTCCACAACAGTTGCCTCTTAAAAAAGAATCCAGAAATTGTAAGGCGACTTTTAAGTCGCACAGCATCTCGAATGTATCCAATGACATAGAAAATGTTTTCTTTCCTTCTTTTAAGACGACTTCATTCGCGTTGTCTCGCCTTCTCACGACTAACGACAGTGTTTCTCCGATGAAACTAACGATCTGATTCTTTCGGACATGACAGTTTAAAATCCCATCTTCACACAAACGAAAACCGACAACATCCAACTGCGCTTGAGCCATACTAAATGACTACTTTTAACAGCTCACTTTGATACATAACTGATACATTATTTAAAACCAGTTATCACCAGTTTTGAACATTTATATTACTCCCATTGGTATCGGTAAGGTAAGTGCCGATAGCGCCGTCTAGTAATGTCCTTTGAGAAGAAACAGGATGAACACTTCAGTAAGTCCCTGCATTTTGTCTGACCTCCGCATCGAAACCAATCCTCGCAGAGATGACATTCACAAGGGCCACTGGCATATTTCAATGACAGAATATTGCAGTGTGGGCATGTTAGTTTAAGTCTGATGTCAGTGTATAACTTAGATTGCTTTACTCGCAAACGTCCTCGTAATTGTGATATTAACTGTTCACAACGTTGTCTGTGCTTTGCGCCAGCAATAGTGTTTCTCCAAGCAATCATGTTTTCTTACTTTTGCGTTATAAGTCGATGCACACTCCAGATAAACTTTCTTTTCCAAAACAGTTTTCGCCCTAAGTGGTAATTTTCTAACGATACGTAATATCTTCCATTTCTCTGTTTCAGGAAACTACAAATACTCTTAACTGCATCTTTTTTATTGAGATACTTTACTCCGTCGAAAACATACACGTGTTTACCGCGATAAGAAAGAGATAATCTCCGAGTGATAGCCATGTGGTCACTTTAAGCATATATTAACAGCTGATGCAATGTTTAGAAATATATATGTTATTTCGATTGGTTTTTTTCTAGTCACTATAGCAAAATCCTATATATATATCAATGATATGAATATTTCGAACCTTCTGTAATAGACACATTTTAGCAGTTTATGGAAATTTTAACAAATTTCACCCTCTCATCGTGTCTGTCGGGAAGAAAAAAAAATAAATAGGACAGATTGCACCACTTTTCATACCAAACCCTCCGCCGGCCTTGGTGTAAAAATAGTAACCGAGAATAAAGACGAAAGATTTCGAACAAAACAAGAGCTATCGAGTATCGCATTGTTAACCCACATGACGACCTTGTCGGGAAAAGTATTTTTTGCGGGAAAAGACGTCTACAGGCGCCAAGATGTCTCAACTGAGATAAAAATAGTCACCCGAAAACAATAAGACAATATCGAATAACACATTCTTTAACCCACAAGAGGAGAGTAATGAAAAGACAATAGGGCGAGCCCCATTTCGTAAGAGTCACGCGCTATGTCATCATCCAAGATGGACGTCCGGATGCTACGTCATTCAAGATGGCGGACCGGATATATAGACCATCCAACATGGCCGACCGGATGGTGCGTCATCCAAAATGGCCGACCGGTAGTGACATCATCCAAGATGGCGGCCGGAAATGACGTCATCCAAGATGGCGGCGAGCAACAGCAACAAACAGTGGAGCTGAGGGTAGCTCTATACTACTGTTGCATGTCGAACCAGGCTACATGTAGAAACGTGCATCAAAGTCAAAGCGTGCTTCTGCTTTTATTCAAAATCCATTATTGCCATTTTGCGATGACTGTTTTCAAATATTTAGATGACATTTCACTTGGTTGTTCAAATCATCTGTTGTTGTCGGTTGGTTCAATTATGGCGTAACGAAGCATTCGGGGACGAAATAACGAAGCCTCGGCTCCGGCTCCGGGGAACGTATATGCGATTTTGTACGTGGTATATTCGTGCTACTTTTTTATATTTATTTATTGATTTATTATAATTTTTTCAATTCTCAAAACGATCTTCCCCATGTGGCTCAAGGGAACGAATCCATATGACGCACCGCCTAGCACCTAGTCTGTCCGTCCTCTCTTACTCAAAGAAGAGAGTTTGTGTTCGATTTAATTTATTTATTTACATGAATATGACAAGAAATCCAAATGATAATAGTGTCTGTCACTTTTTATGCCCCCAATTTCAGAGAAATTGTGGGGGCATATTGGTTTGGGCCTGTCCGTCTGTCCGTCCGTCTGTCTGTCCGTCTGTCATATCAAGAACCGTAAGAGCTAGGAGCTTGAAACTTTATACACATGATCAGTATGAAAAATAAGCGAACACGTGTTTTTTCTTTTTTCCGCGAGTCACATATTTCAAGAGTTATGCCCCTTTTTCGACTTAGCCTGCGGAACCTTGTGAACAAAATATCTCAAGAACCCCTGATGCTAGGATCATGAGGTTTTGCAGGATGAGAATGCCCAAGGTGTAGATGACCTGATTAACTTTTGAAACAAATTCGTGAATTTTTGACCGAGTTATGCCCCTTTTTCGACTTAGTGCATTGAAAGCCTATGGAACCTTGTGAACAAAATATCTCAAGAACCCCTGAAGCTAGGAGCATGATTATTTGCAGGAAGATACTGCCTGTGGTGTAGATGACCTGATTAACTTTTGAAAAAAATTCGTGAATTTTTGATCGAGTTATTCCCCTTTTTCGACTTAGTGCATTGAGGCCTATGGTACAAAGGTACCCTTACATATAGTCAAGAACAATAAGAGCTAGGAACTTGAAAACTTTATACACATGATCAGTATGGAAAATAAGCAGACCCGTATTTTTTTATTTTTCCGCCGGCAATGTATTTCCAGAGTTATGCCCCTTTTTCGACTTAGCCTGTGGAACCTTGTGAACAAAATATCTCAAGAACCCCTGATGCTAGGATCATGAGGTTTTGCAAGATGAGAATGCCCAAGGTGTAGATGACCTGATTAACTTTTGAAACAAATTCGTGAATTTTTGACCGAGTTATGCCCCTTTTTCGACTTAGTGCATTGTAAGCCTATGGAACCTTGTGAACAAAATATCTCAAGAACCCCTGAAGCTAGGAGCATGATTATTTGCAGGAAGATACTGCCTGTGGTGTAGATGACCTGATTAACTTTTGAAAAAAATTCGTTAATTTTCGATTGAGTTATTCCCCTTTTTCGACTTAGTGCATTGAGGCCTATGGTAAAAAGGTACCTTTACATATAGTCAAGAACAATAAGAGCTAGGAACTTGAAACTTTATACACATGATCAGTATGGAAAATAAGCAGACCCGTATTTTTTTATTTTTCCGCCGGCAATGTATTTCCAGAGTAATGCCCCTTTTTCGACTTAGCCTGTGGAACCTTGTGAACAAAATATCTCAAGAACCCCTGATGCTAGGATCATGAGGCTTTGCAAGATGAGAATGCCCAAGGTGTAGATGACCTGATTAACTTTTGAAACAAATTCTTGAATTTTTGACCGAGTTATGCCCCTTTTTCGACTTAGTGCATTGTAAGCCTATGGAACCTTGTGAACAAAATATCTCAAGAACCCCTGAAGCTAGGAGCATGATTTTTTGCAGGAAGATACTGCCTGTGGTGTAAATGACCTGATTAACTTTTGAAAAAAATTCGTGAATTTTTGATCGAGTTATTCCCCTTTTTTGACTTAGTGCATTGAGGCCTATCGTACAAAGGTACCCTTACACATAGTCAAGAACAATAAGAGCTAAGAACTTGAAACTTTATACACATGATCAGTATGGAAAATAAGCAGACCCGTATTTTTTTATTTTTCTGCCAGCAATGTATTTCCAGAGTTATGCCCCTTTTTCGACTTAGCCTGTGGAACCTTGTGAACAAAATATCTCAAGAACCCCTGATGCTAGGATCATGAGGCTTTGCGAGATGAGAATGCCCAAGGTGTAGATGACCTGATTAACTTTTGAAACAAATTCGTGAATTTTTGACCGAGTTATGCCCCTTTTTCGACTTAGTGCATTGTAAGCCTATGGAACCTTGTGAACAAAATATATCAAGAACCCCTGAAGCTAGGAGCATGATTATTTGCAGGAAGATACTGCCTGCGATGTAGAGGACCTGATTAACTTTTGAAAAAAATTCGTGAATTTTTGATCAAGTTATTCCCCTTTTTCGACTTAGTGCATTGAGGCCTATGGTACAAAGGTACCCTTACATATAGTCAAGAACAATAAGAGCTAGGAACTTGAAACTTTATACACATGATCAGTATGGAAAATAAGCAGACCCGTATTTTTTTATTTTTCCGCTGGCAATGTATTTCCAGAGTTATGCCCCTTTTTCGACTTAGCCTATGGAAACTTGTGAACAAAATATCTCAAGAACCCCTGATGCTAGGATCATGAGGTTTTGCAGGATGAGAATGCCCAAGGTGTAGATGACCTGATTAACTTTTGAAACAAATTCTTGAATTTTTGACAAAGTTATGCCCCTTTTTCGACTTAGTGCATTGTAAGCCTATGGAACCTTGTGAACAAAATATCTCAAGAACCCCTGATGTTAGGAGCATGATTTTATGCAGGAAGATACTGCCTGTGGTGTAGATGACCTGATTAACTTTTGAAAAGAAATCATGAATTTTTGATTGAGTTATGCCCCTTTTTCGACTTAGTGCATTGTAAGCCTATGGAACCTTGTGAACAAAATATCTCAAGAACACCTGATGCTAGGAGCATGATTTTATGCAGGAAGATACTGCCTGTGGTGTAGATGACCTGATTAACTTTTGAAAATAATTTGTAAATTTTGGATTGAGTTATGCCCCTTTTTCAACTTAGTGCATTATTTGCCTATGGAAGCTTGTGAACAAAATATCTGGAGAACCCCTGATGCTAGGATCATGATTTTTGCAGGTTGAGATTACCCAAGGTGTAGATGACCTGATTAAGTTTCAAAAACAATTCGTAAATTTTTGACTGAGTTAAGCCCCTTTTTCGACTTAGTTCATTGTAAGCCTATGGTACAAAGGTACAAGCATTATTGGATGAACCTTCTCTAGAGACAAGCATATGGTTGGGGGCATAGTGTTTCATAAACACATTTTCTAGTTAATTTAAAGGAAGATTCAAGCAATCATGAGCGGAAATAAATAAAATGCTCATAAATGTATGATCCCTCGTTGACTTGCTCGTGATAAATGTTTGTGGGGAGGTTACCAAAACAGGCCAGAATATAGCCTCGCATGAGATGGATGGATGCCTTTTGATTTTACGCCCGTATCAGAACGAATGGAGGATGATAATGATAGATAGCGTGTAGTGGCACTCCGTTTACCATTGGAAGGATTTCCGCTTCCTGCGGGAATCGAACTCGGAACCGCCAGATCAGCAGACCAGCGCTTAACCCACCGAGTTACCTGGGTTCCTGTCTAGTATGAGATATTCTTGAAACGATCGAGCTCCAGATTTTTTCTCAATGTCTCAACACCAACGTCATAAACATTTACTGGTCGCTAGCCAGTACCGCTTGCAACAGACAGCTGCAAGAGTCCGGCTTTCGACAATCAAATATTTTCTATAATTGCATGTGGATATTTTGACCCGAGTGCTCAAGACAGTATGAATACCCAATGAGGTACTCATTTCTACAGAAAGGTTGGCTCAACGAGCCGTGTCCTACAGTGGCCCCGACATGATTGCAGACACCAGGTAAAACTGACAATGATATGAAGCACCTAAAGCCACCTTGCTGACGTCCTCGCTGAGAAGAACGTGTTTTTTCAGTTGAGCACAACTTTTTGTGTAGGTCCTGTATGTGACAGAAGAAATGTGTGAAACATTCAGTCACACTATTTTATTAAGGTTCGATTTCATGTCGCTTAAAAATCTCGGTTAATCCTTGAACATGGCTTCTCTTGGTCGGTGGGCTAGTATTTTGCATTTTGGGTTGTAGGCTAGTATAAGTAAGCAAAGTACACCTTGTTTCGGGAACGTCATACGCGCGCAGCGTCAGTTTTAGTATCTGAGTTCAGTTCACCTGTGAGCATAGAAGTCATATGAACCGAACTGGAAACTCAAGGATGCCGTCAAAACCATTATCCTGCTTCAACCAGCCCCCCCCCCTAATATGCCGTTTTACTATAAATCATCTTTTTGTTATATCACAAAATCGAATGTGTGATATCACCATATCGATTATGTGATATCACTATTCCGAATATGTCATATCATATATTTTGTTTTGTGATATCACTAATAATTATGTGAAATCACTGCATCGATTAAGTGATATCACAAAGTCGATTTTGTGATATCACAAAATCGATTAAATCGTATCTCTAAATACGAATGAATTAGTAATATCACAAAATGAAATTTGTGATATCGCAAAGTTGATTGGTGAAATCGTTAGTTAGGTTTTGCGATATTAAACAGTGGCTATGATTTTGTGATATCACATTCGAGTTCGTGATATCACAAAACAATCTATTAAGTGATCTCAAAATCAAGCTAAAGATATTACTGAATAGAATTTTTTGATGTCACAAAATCGAATTAGAGTTAGTAGTATCACAAAATAGTTGTGATTTAGTGATGCCACAAAATCGATTTTGTAATGTCACATTCTTTTTCCTGATATCACTAATTCGATTTTGTGATATCAGTAAATCGCACATATTTTGTGATATCACGATATGAATTTTATGCTATTATTATCTTCAATAAGTGATATCACAAAACAGGGAATTTATAGTAAAACGGCACCTCATACAACAATCCCTTAACAGACAGCAAACAAACTATTTTTGATATTAACATAAATTGTCATGAATGAGAAACAGCAGTTTTTTCGCATCGCATTTCGTCCGCAAAATGAAACATACATAACAAAATTTTGTTTTGCAGACAAAAAGCTAAACAAAAACTAACACGGGGTTCAGAAAAATAGTCCCTTATTAAATGTCATAATATAGCAAAACTTGAAGCTCACAGACTTTTCAAAGCTCTACAATCGTCATTATTACATGTAATACTATCGCGGGAGTTAAATATAAAAAATTGCATATACGTAAGAGCTTCCGCAGAACAGAAATAGTAACACCTAATCTACCAGCAGCGGCAGCACAGAGCAAACGGAAAAGCGCCACACAGCAAACTTCTAACGTCGTGAACGTCATTAAATCATTAAATACGTCGCGTGGGGTAGCGTATGTTAATGACGTCACAAATACGCAAACAAGACGTCAGACATTTAAAAAATCCATTTTCAGTCGCAGGAAACATATATATATATATATGATATAGTAAAATTTCATCAATTTCTGAGACAGGGCCGATTTCGACCCTTCGTGAACCTTGTCCTTTGCTCCATTTTGTATATTTTACTCGTCTTCAAAATACATTACCCCAGCATTTTTTCTGTAAGAATGTAACCTTACGTCACGGGCTTTATTTAAAACTGAGCAAATCAGTCGCTCTGAAACTCATGTTTATTTATTTATTCAATTTTTTTTTTGGCATATACATATATACATACATAAAATATACATACATACATAATATATACATACATACATACATGGACCAAAGGATTGGACATTAGGCAAGGCCTATATTCGCCCTCTCCTGTACTGGCACGGTGCTGTAAAGCCGTAAAATAATGTGACATTTATTTTAAATATTCTTTATATGGAATCGTATTGAGTTACAAACTGAAACTCATGTGCAGAATCCTGCCTAGTAACGGCTTAGATTTCATGCACTGAAACATCAAATGGTATACAAACGTTACAAAGTGTGTACTGTGACATACGTCACACGTAAGCTACGTCACAACGTCACTAAGACCACGTTTTGAAAGCGTTGACGTCATTGATGAAGCAGCGCCTCATAGAAACCCCTTTCTTCCAAAAAAGCAAAGAAAACATTTTAAATTCAAACCCGCCAAAATAATCAAATGTCAGTAGATTAGTAAATGTTCATGTCAAAGAAATCGTATGCGACATCGTCATTCAGCGTATGTAAGTGACGTCATAAAATACGCCATTTCTAATTGTTAGGGTATATCTCTAAACATGGTTGGTATTCCATAATCTAAAACTATTATCTGAAAATATTTCAAAGCTTTGAAGCAGATATAATGAGCGTTATGGTCGTGATTTTTTCTTGAATTCTGGCATGGTTGTATATATGGCCATTTTTGTCCGCGAATGGCCCAGCTTAACTGAGAACGTCTCATTTACCACAAATCACCACTTTAAGTTTTCGGGGTGATGAACACTCACGTGACTGCCAATTTATTCTGTATGAAGTGTTGATTAGCTGTGGTTGTAAAATATACTTAGTAAAACAATTGAAGGATATTAAAATTGTATAATTATCCTTTACTTTCAACAAAATATTTACAAATTTAATATATATGCATATGATAGTACTAGGTAATTACAATTGCAGAGCATTCCCAGTTTACGTCACACTTAAATGGTTACAGTAAAGTACCGCTCCAAATATCATACCTCCACAGCATAAATTCACAAACATGCATTCTAATCGCTACATCGTTGTTATCACTCGTTACAAGGAGTTGAATGATTTGCCACAAGGAGGCTGCTATACCCCTGAAACATTAGTAACACAGTAAATACATTCGATAAATTTGCAAAAGTGGTCAATCAACAAAACCCCTGCTCCCTGCCCTGGATATTCCTTAATCTATCCTTGATCAGCAGCATAATAGTTGTTATCAGAGTATTGTATGAGACTTTCAAACGATCAAGCAATCTGCCCTTTTGGGATTGCATACATTAAAGTGCTTTAAACGCAATTTTAATTGTCTGTGAAATTTTGCAGTAGCAGGTTAGTACATTTTGAATGGTACTATACTATAACCACTGTGATGTGACGAAAATTGAACATGCATTTTATTTGCATACGCCCCGTACTATTATATGCATTCAGATTTAATTTGGTACAATTTTATTGGGCATCACAAACATGATGAAAGTTTGATATCCTTCAATTGTTTTACTAAGTATATAAGCATTAGGCACCGTCGATGTAGACTGTTCACAAAAAGTAGGAGATATTATGACATGGAAGCGAGTACAAAAATTAATAATAATGGCTCGGTTAGTTTATTGTTGTATATTGACAGAGCACTATTGAAGTAACAATATTCAACAAAAACAGAAACAGTCACTGCAGGTCATGTGACCTAGAGCAACACATAAAGGACTATGGGGTCTACACCTTAATTTCACATCGGCGAAAAAAAATCTTTTGGACCCACAGATTCTGTGAATAATAAAATTCTGCATAATTTCCCTAACTGAAAACACCCACTTTGATAGGCTTTATTGCGTTATTTAAGGTGTAGGGTCGGTGCAAATGTCACCATCTGTGAGACAATTCACCACACCATTGTATCTTTTACGCCTATTGTTTTGTCCTGTGACAAAACCGCATGAAAAAGGTATCTGTATCTTGTTAACTGAGGCACTAGGCGTCTGTTTTAATACAGTTTGCATAAAGATTATTAGTCATTGCTGCGCTGGATTCGTGCGAAATTTGGGTGTCGACCCCTTGTCTATTTCCAATTTACTCTAGGTCACGTGTCAAGCTTAGTCGTTTCAATATTCATATTGATGGCCTCTATGAATATTTGTTTTATGAATTATAACAGTTTAATATTCATCTACTTATTTTCCTTATGTTCGCTGTCTTAAATGTCTTAATATCCCTTACTTATTTTGAGCAGTATATTATCAAATCAAACGGAGATAAGATTTAATTGTTGTTAGCAACATTACAGTAGAGATACGCGCGTTCAAACTATTTAGTAAGGAAAACTTCTGAGCTTCATTCTTCCTGTTGTCTTTGCCGGGGCTTTAGACGCAGAGAGGTGACGTGGCTCGGAGGGGGACACCTGCATGTAGGCCTTTCTTGCCTGATGTCTGCAGCTAATGTATCTCGCGGATTACATAATAAAATGTAACTCGGAGAGGGATGCTCGTTGCCGAGACCTGCGTCTGCGCCTGATGTCTGCAGCTTATGAATCTCGCGGATTACATAATAAAATGTAACTCGGAGAGGGATGCTCGTTCCCGAGACCTGCGTCATGTTTTCTCTTTTTTCTCTCTTTCAAACTTTTGTGGGTAAGCGACACTGAAGAAGATTCATTTATATACAGAAACGCGCTGCCGTTGCACTATATTGAGCCGCGACACGACAAAACAAACAATGTGGTTGTGCGCCCAGCGCAGACTCATGTCAGCCTGGGCATCCGGCAAGTCTGATCAGAGTCTTCGTTAAGAGCTCAAAGGGTAGATAGGGGTCTAAGCTACCTCCATGCGGACAGCAAAGACTCTGATCAGACTGGGCGGATGCCCAGGCTGATCTGAGTCTACGCTGGGCGCACAGCCACTTTGTTGGTTTTCTCAAGTCGCGGCTCATATTTGTCAGAGGTATATTTTCATAAAAAGCAATGACCCCGCCGACGTGCAGGCCGCTAAAGTTTTGCTACTTGTCAGCGACATAATATGAGGTTTGTACGAGATTCCATTCAGTTTCTGTGAGAACAAATAATGATAAATCTTATAAATGTTTATCAACACCATAGCATATAGGTATTGTTGATAAGGATTGACCTGGCACTCATTTATTTCCGTCATTACACTCCGATGTTTTCGTTAGTTTTAGCGATGATTTACCGGAAAATACTGCTATTTGAACATAATACAGTCAACTGTTTGTGGATGACACCGTAGCGTAGTGGTGAAGGCTTCCGACGGCGGATACAGATATCGTAAGATCGAGTCTTATAGCATTCGTTTTAAGTAATTTCATTTTTTTACTTTTTGTCTTTGTTCTTAATTGCATATTTTTACGTAATAATCTTAAAGGATTTTCTGTCGTTTGGGTTTCCCCCCATATGTTTTCGTGGGAACGTAAGTGTCCCGCTTTCTCTTGATTCCTACATACTCTGAAAATTGTCCTTCTCGGCTGACACCATCTCCCGGGCAAAGGGCTACTGAGCTTGCAGCAGGTGCGGGTGGGTTTTTTTTTTATATATTTTTCTCTCGCCTTCCCTAACTTTGAAAGACGGACCGATATAGAATGAAGTATTGTCTCAATACTGTTAATCCCAAGCCGTTAAACCCAAGACAACCACCAACCAAATAATAGCTGAAACATTAAAATTTTGTGTCAAGCATGGCAAGATTACCTGCTGCTTTTACGCAAAGAAAAAAAAAATATACGTAAAAATATTAAAACGACGGTGTTGAGATTCGAACCTATAACTCCACGATTAAAGGCTCAATGCCTTATCCACTGTGCCACATGATACAAAGATATTTTCTTGTTTAACAGTAATGTACATACTGGCGCTGCTTTTGTCCGTTCGTAATCGGACACCGTGAATTAATTTACGGAGGTGAACGGAATATTCATGAGTGCCAGGTAAATACTTACGAGCAATAATGCGTTTTGCTATCAATAAAATAATAAAAACAAAATTCTCACACAAAATTAATAATATGTAAACCTGCAAAAGGTCATGAGCAGGCTGGTGATGCAGAGGCACAAAAAAATCTTTTTCTTTAGAAATGTGATAATCATGACAATTCACAGCTACGTTCAAATATAATAAGAGGGCCATGAGGCCATAAATTGCTTACATGTTTAGTTATAAGCCCCTCCCCCACGCCAGTGATTTATTGCTGACCGTGCCAAGGTGGTGCTTCTGATGTGGTTCTTCCCCTTCTTGTGTCTTAGTGAATTCGTTTGTAGTCTGCTAGCAATGTGGCCACCTGTACAGCTGCCCACTTTGCTTCCCGATATGTTTTATAATAAAAAATAGAAAATAGGTAAAAATAGTTGTTAAATGTTTTCTGTATAGTATGTTTAGTCTGTTGTGTGGGACATGTGTTTTTGTTGCGTTGAACCATTGCGGGGGTTGGATCCAGTAAAACATGTTTAAACCCCCAAGTGATCTTTTCCTGACCGTTCCAAGGTGGTTCTTCTGTTGTGGTTCCTTGATGTCAAATTGTGCTATGTCCGCTTGTCTATGTTCTATGGTGGTTTGGTCACCTGTTTTGCTACCCTATCTGCCGTTTGTGTTGTTTTGTAGGTTAAAAATAAAAAAGATAAAAAAGATGTTGATGCTGTTGTTGATAAGGTTAGCTGAATGACGACCTGTTTGTGAAAGAGCTGCTCATTCGGTATACCGTGCGTGTCTTTCGTGAACTTGTGTCAATTTTTCCGTGTGTGTGTGCTTCTTTCCCTATTGGTTTTGAGAGCGGGATGTGGGATTTGACTGTATTAATTCCTGATCATTGCCTATCTTTTTACTTTACATTAGTAAACGGGTCAAAGGTCAAATTAGGGTCAACATTTGAACAAACCTGATTCTTTGAAACTGTCCAAAATATGAGAGACATTGGTAAAAAGTAAAAGAATGACCTGACCTCAAAAACGTTTAGCACTTATTAACATGTAGTAGACTGTATTTATCAACGTGTGCCCATAAATCTTCTACATGTTACATGAATTCCTATGTTTAAGCAGCGTCCAATACAAAAGAACCAGAAAGCAAATGTCAAGGTCAACCCAGGGTCATCATTTAAACAATCTTGGTAGTACCTGGGTCGCCAATGCTGCATACAAAGTTTCAAGGCCATCCAACTATTGGTTATGGAGAGGAAGATTTTTTAAGATTTAAAGATATTTGGGCGAGGCGGCCATATTGGTCTAGTGACCTGGACCGTTTTTTCCCCTCAACCCCCGAAAGCTCTATATGAAATCTCGTTATAATTTGTCCATTGGCCTTTGAAGACTTGTTTGAAATTGTCAAAAGCTGACATACCTTGGTCAAAGGACAAAGAATTACCTTGACCTCTTGTACTCACAAATCCATATGACCTCATTTAGATATCTGTTCATACCAATTCTGGGGCTAAGGTTTTCTATAGTTTCCAGTAACTATTATACTCTATCATTTTCCAAATTAAAACACCAGAAAGCATACATATACTTGATTTTGCCGTAAAACAGGCAAAGGTCAACGCAAGTTCATCACTTATGCAAGCTTGGTAGTAATCTGGGTGTCAGCTCAGTCCTATAATGGGATGGTAAAACTGAATCCGAAATCACAAGATCCCTAATCCTAAAAAAACACCTGCGTAACAAATTTAAATTGACACGAGTCTAAGCTGAGTACATCCAATGTATCTCCTAACAAACCATCTAACTCTTGAATGGTTCCCTCCTTGTACGAGTAAACACTCTTTGTTGACGGGCCTAATCGTAGAATCGCGAGATTGCGCTTAAATGAACACACACCTTAACTGAATCTTCTCTTGACATTGTTACTTTTAGCACAATATGCACCCCCCCCCCCGTCTTAATACTGAACCGAGCTGGGACATGCTAACCTGTTTGCGCTGAGCAACATGCGGATCTGTCAGCGTTCCTTGTAAAATAGAACTATCAGCCAGGCTGAATTTGGCAAGGTGATTCCAACCTTTCTTTGACAATAAAAATATCTAAATTTTAACCTTTTGTATCGGAGCCATGATCTTTATGTCTTTATCCAGAGATCCACTGATAATAAGGTTGCCTCCAGCAAACATCAGTTCCCTCCTCAAAAATCTCACCTGAGTCCAGACATAATGTTCTGATCACCTTTTAATGCATATGTCCCACCACTTATCATCAACTCCTGAGTGGATGGCGAATAGTTTCTTCCTGGTCTTCAACTTCCTCTGTCTGAGCTTCTGCCTAAGTCCTAAGGCCAAAGGTTGGCACCGGTGTGGCTGTCTTTTTGGAAGTTATCTGTGTTCAATAACTCTTCCAGTTACTGTTTCAATGAAATGAAGAGGATCAAATCCTACCGATGTCACGCTTGACCTCTTTGTACCAGAAAACGCACCTTTGCCAATATTAGCCGTTTTATTTATAAATAATACTTTTCAACAACTGTTCCCATGCCCGAAGGCGATCATATTTTATCGAGGACTCTGCTATTATTCAGATGTCAGTTTTGAAAGGTCTCTGACATAACTTTGAGGTTTGTCAAGCCAGGAGATGACTTTCATAAAAGCGTTTCGCTTACCGTCAGATCCTGTACCATATTGTATATTGTATTGCTTTGTAACCATGTAGTGTGTAGTAAATAAAATATTGTTTAAACCAAATTCACATTGCGCAGCTATTATCATGTCAATTCGTTGGGAGACATTTGGCCTGTGGCCTAAAACCAACAAAAACAATTCGACTTAAGCAAGGATTGGATTAGGTTTTAACAGCAGCGATAGCTTCGCAAAGTTTGAACAGAGAGTATTAGTATGAAAAAAATACATACACTGTTTTAAATTTCAAAAAAATAACGGACACATGCATGTAACAGAGCAAAGAATTTATTTATTTTTTATTTATTTTTGCTTAGATTTTATTTTATCTTTTATTTTATTTATATATTTATTTATTTACTCATTTATTTTTTTTCAAATAAAATGTATCTAATATCAACATTACATTTTCATTTAATTTTTCCAAGATTTAGGGAACCCCGGTAGCAGAGTAGGTTAAGCGCTGGCCTGCTGATCACATTCGAGAAAGAATTTCTTTCTTACTGTAAACGGGGTTCCATTTCACACCACCTTTAATTATCTCCCTTCCATCGTCCTAATATGACTGAAATAATGTTGCTTTAAAAACGTAAATTTGCAAGTCACCCGTTCATCCATTCACCCAACATGTGGCACATAATAAAACGTTCTTTTGGATCTGGGTAACAAAGTAAAAAGATGGGCAATGATCAGGAATTAATACAATCAAATCCCACATTCCGCTTTCAAAACCAATAGGGAAAGAAGCACATACACACAGAAAGTGACACAAGTTTACGAAAGACACTCACAGTAAACCGAAGTAGCAGCTCTTTCCCATACAGATAGTCATTCAGCTACCCCAATAACAGCATCAACATCTATTTTTCCTTTTTTTATCAAAACAAAACAGAAGGCACATTAGGCAGCAATACGGGTGACCAAACCGCCAGAGACCATAGACAAGCGGATACAGCACAATATAACATCAAGGAACCGCAACAGAAGTACCGCCTCTGAACGGTCAGCGAAAGATTATTGGGGGGCTTCAACATGTTTTACTGGGCCCAAACCTCGCCTTCTGCTTCTGCAGTGGTTTGAAACATTAAGTTAGCTGTTTGGTCTGCATGAAGGTTTCCTAAATCATCAATGAATCGTCACCGGAAACAAACAAATCACAGATAAGGCCTATGAAAGCTTTGCATATAGCTTTTCCGTCTTCAACAACCTTCTTCCACGTGAGTGACAGTCTTTTACAGACCACGTTTTGTTTCTAGATGCAACATATTGCATCCACTATATTGTTTCTAGATGCAACATATTGCATCCACTATTTTAATACTAAAAATCGATCATACATGCCTTATATGCTTGCATTATTATTGTGCTGTGGTTTTGCCTTTTAAAAGTACCAATGCATATAATCTGTGCCAGGAACAACGGGAACGATTCCGATGCGATTTGATATTGGTGTGCATTATTATCAAATGAAGAGTTCTATGTTTAGACTTTATTAGCAATAAAACTCACATTAATATAATTTAAAATAATAAAAGGAAATGCTGTTAACATTTGCTTTAATAAACTCAATCCTTTCCTGCAAATGAAGATGAATTTGCATGCAAACTTTTGTCCCAGAAAATAGACAAACAGCTTTGTTTATAAGTTATTTAATTTTATGTTTAATCACTAGACCTCGTGGAGTGCGAGGATCCAATCCCTATTTATGCCATGCAACAATCTTCTGCTACAGGCAAAATGAGGCTGAATGGATTTCAGTTGTTTTATAAATGAGGCTTAGTTGAGGCTTTAGAGAAACTAGTGTAAGCCAGCGGTTGTTTAAGCTATTGTCTGCTCTAATGCGGAAGCATCTGATGCAAATCGTTTTCTTCAATTTCAGGCATGAGTTCACGTGTATACCTGCTAACTTTCCTGCTTTTTTTGTCAAAGAGGTATAAATAGATGGTTTATGTATTTAATTCAGCCCATTTATTCTCTCCTTTTGAAATAGATGAATCTATGTCTCAATAAGAAATGTCTGGATAAGTTTCATTCCAACATGTTTATTTTATTTTAATGGCAAATATCAATTTGTTTTATGCAAATGGTGTAGTCCTGATCCGATGCCGCGTGTTGTGGCGTCTTCTCTGGTTCTGCACTATTTGCCAATGTCCCTTTTATGGGATATTTGGCATAAATTGGTTAATTTGCATTGGTTTCTGTGGTTGTTGTACTGATGTCGAGTTCCTCTGTATGTTATTATTTCTCTCTCTCTCTCTCTCTCTCTCTCTCTCTCTCTCTCTCTCTCTCTGTGTTTTGCTCTCATTGTCATTGATTTGTTCTGTTTTGTGATCGTGCAATACATGTATAACTTGAGTTCCATTGCTAAAGGTGAGCCTCAGTAAATCTCATTTGGTTTCAGTTGTGTTCATCAGAGCACATAAAGTTTAGCTGAAACACAGTCTTAGTCTTAGTGTCCAGCTAGGCCTCGTGTGTAATCTTAATCTCAGTCCAGGTCAATTTTTACTGAAGCAACTAGAGAATAAGTTGAATCATGCAAATAGCTTTTATGATAAGTGTGTAATTTCACAAAACTCATAAAGCGAAGACCAAATCTCTATTGCTAATTAAGTAAAGGAATCTTAATACAGTTAATACAGCCGTTTAGGTTTCTTTAACAAATAAACCCACCAGGCACATGACGTTGAAAAGACGTCGTACTGTCGTCGATGCGACGTAACGACGTCACATCGATGTCAGTACGACGTCAATTTGACGTCAAGTGCCCGCTGGGAAAGTAAGCTGATATGTGAATAGCTATTTAATCTGCCTACAACTTACCACTTCTGATGTCTGCAATTATCGTCATAGGTGTAAACAGCAATAACTGTTTTAAAATAAACAATCATTTTTAGTACAATGATTTCAGTACCATATTTAGATATTCACAAATGACCTTGCTGTTTGTGTTGAAATTTTTAAGAAATAATGACTTTTTCTATACTTATAATAATTTCTTTGAACAGAATTTTAACATAGAGCAAACTTGTGTCTGGATAATTTGCAACATAGTCTTAGAAATAGAAATAGACGATTTGTTCGAAGTTGTAGCAAACCTTGCATTTCTTCCTGTTGAGTGTTCATCTTGTTTTATCTAAGTATTAAATCTTTCTTTCTTTGTTGACTTTTTGTATATTAATAAAGTAGCTTCGTGGGAAAGAATTGACCGCTTGGCTTTTTATTTTTATTTATTTTTTCTATGTGTGCCGTCAATTTTTGCCTGTCCCATCAGGAGTTTGTTGCAGGATGTTGTAAGTGGTTTTGTCGGTTCCTGATTTTTCAACTAAGTCTTAACTGAAAATGATTGATCATCAACGGAGAAATGCTTCAGCCTCAGCTGAAAATGATTGATCATCAACTGAGAAACGCTTCAGTCTCAACTGAGAATGATTGATCATCAACTGAGAAACGCTTCAGTCTCATTTGAGAATGACTGATCATCAACTGAGAAACGCTTCAGTCTCAACTGAGAATAACTGATCATCAACTGAGAAACGCTTCAGTCTCAACTGAGAATGACTGATCTTTAACTGAGAAACGCTTCAGCCTCAACTGAAAATGATTGATCATCAACTGAGAAACGTTCCAGCTTCAACTGGGAATGATTGATCCTCAACTGAGAAACGCCTCATCCTCAACTGACAATGATTTATTCTCAACTGAGAAACGTTTCAGCCTCAACTAAGAATGACTGATCCTCAACTAAAAACGTTTTAGCTTCAACTTAGAATGATTGATCCTCAACTGAGAATCACTTCAGCCTCAACTGAGATAATTAAAAAGTACCTTGGAAAATAAGTATGGATCCGTAAAAGAAAATAGTTAAACCTGAACTGAGTTGTGTTAGGCCGCAACTGACATTTTCAAAAACGCATTGAGTGAATGAAGACTCAAGGTCACTTGCAAAGAAAACCGCTTTAATTTTCCAAGCTGAGTATAATTGATCTGTTCAGTTGAAGAATTATGGATTATACACGTGATGTTTGAAAGTGAAGTATCTCTCATGCCATCCTTTAAAAAGGAGCCACTTTGGGAATACCGTAGCCATGTGAGCAGCGATAAAATCGACAACGATAACTACAGAAATACCGTTGTAGCAGTATTTTACGCATATGTTCTAAAAGCGCCAAGTTGCGATTGATTTTAAGGTACTTTTTAATATCTCATTAAGTGCATATACTTTTGCTGCAAAAAAAACAACAACAATTATCACTTACTCGAATATAAAAGTCATCAACTATCTGTTGCTAACGGCGATACTTCTCCTTCTATCTTTTTTCTTGGCACTTTAAGTAGTTACCCTTAATAACACAAACAAGCTGAGCAACGATTTATTTAAAAAAAAAGTCTCAACGCACTGTTTGCTAATTACGTTGAATTAAAAATCGCTCTTGTGTTATGATTCCTGCTATTTGAATAAGTCTAACAATTAAACTCTTCCAAGATGGATCATTGTAAAAGAAAAGAAATTGCTCCTAGGAGAATAATTCTTATCGTTAAAAAGTTGAAGATAATGATTGCGGCAAAAAGATGAAATAATAAAAAATTAGAATAAACCCGAAACCAAAGTTGCTTTCTCTGAAACGGTACCCATTCCCCTTAATCGACATCAGCAGCTATAGGTGGCTTGGTTAGGTTAGAGTACCGAATATTACTTCGGTGAAAAGGTTACGTAATAGTGACTCCTTCTGCAGTATTCAAAAGCATAAACGGGAATACGCAGAGATGCGCGATGGCACCTTCTATTTCTATGCTTCAGTATACTTATGCAAATCTGGGTCGTTCGCCTACGTGTTGTGAGACAGGTTTTCCGTTTTCATAGTTGCTGTTTTATGCTTAAAACCTTCTGTATTACATCACTTGCGTCAACGACTGACATGACTAGTTCTGAGATCAGTTTCTAGCTCTTATAAAAACACTTTAACACGGTCTACTGTTCTTTACGCCATCATTACCGATATCAACCCAGTCGTTTAATGATGTTTTAAACTGAACGCATTTTGAGACAGGCACTTGTCCTGAGTCTGACTTTATTTGATTTGTTGAAATTTTATATAGTAACAATTAAACCATAGTAAACATATCACAGGACCAGTGCTGTACATTAAGTGATTGTTGGGGATCATTCCGGGACAATTCCCTTATTTGTTCTTATATAACCCTTACCAGAAAACTCCAGCTTTAGCACGAAATATTTCGTAATAAGCATGGTCTACACTGGTAATTGTGGTATAAAATAGTTATGTCATGGTTTGTCCGCCTGTACTGGAGATAATCCACTCGCTAAAGCTCGTGGATTATCTCCTCGTACAGGCGGATTTAGCGAGTGGATTATCTCCTCGTACAGGCGGATAAACCAGAGTATAACTATAACACATAAACAATCGTTCTAGCCATCTTTAGAACCGTCTGGGTAGGGTCCCAAGTATGCTTTTATTGAAAAGTAGAAAAAAGAATATCCCAGAATAATATTCAACTAATACCCACACCTACAGTTCTGCTGAATTCTAAATTCTGTTTTACATTTTTAGCCTGCATAACACCATGCATTTCATGTTAAGCAACGATTCCATTAACGTATTGCATGTTTATTATCCCATTATCCTAGTCAATGCATGCGCAACGGTGCAGGATGGGTCTCAAGTTAAACGGTGCACTTCAATATCCAATAGCACGATGAGGGCATTCTCGCCTCAAAGATCAAACATAAGGACATTTCAGACAGAACATTGTATGAGCAATTGCAATTTCAGAAACTGCCTTTCGTCAAGCTTGCCTTGGCCTTCTTTTACGGATATGTCTAAAATGGGTTTTACCATGTAAATCCCTCGTTTCATTTTAAAGGATCGACAGTCTGCTAAATGGCTTATGACAGACAGCTAATGTAATGGAAAGTTGGTGTAAGTTTCAACAAGCTCTTTAGTTGATTTTAATGTCTTTACCTCCGACTACAGAGTTCTACTTTTGAAAAACTTCGATTTGACATACTGTACATTTTACCTACCATGGTATTTCTTACTTCGGCATTAACTGTATTTGCAGATCACGCTGAAATTAACATATGGCGTACCGTTTTCTGTTTCTCTGAAAGACTGAAGCAGATAAACTATTTGAGATAAAAAAAAAATGCATTAAAACTTTAATATCTGATATACACTGTTTGCAGGTACCAGTTTACCTCAAAGGCGTTAAGGTAATGCTTGCTAGGGTAAAGACCAAGAGCGTGTTAAATCGATTTGAATTCTCAAGTGTTCATCTCTACAAATGTAAAAGAATGATTTAGATTCTGAGATATTTTCGGAAAGTGAAAACCTCATCTTACGGCGGAATTAAGAATTATTTAGATATATTGAGGTTCAAGAAAGGGAACACACATTTTATAGCCGAGTAAATAGATGCACATTACTTCAGGTTTGCAAAACTAAACTTACTGCTTGGTTTATTGGTTATCCCCCTCGGAGTAACCATATTAAGATAGGAATGCGTACTCGATTATACGCCGTTTCCTTTTGCTTTGCTTACGCCGTTTCCTACAGGTCCCACTATCGCCCGGTACTTCTACATTTGGCACACCCAGCTACAGGGTTCTCGCCAGCATCGCTAATGCATGATCTTAATAGCTTATGACTTAAAACCCTTTATGTCACCTTATACAAACAGTTACCTGAAGTTTCAGTTAGCACTTTACAGTGCAGATCAATAACAAGTTCTACTTGATTAATGCTAAATGCAGGTTCCACTATTTACCGGTACTTGCTCACATAATTTTGCGCACCCCCTCTGCAGAGTCCCTTCCAGCATTGCTAAGACATGAGCTGTAAAACTTATCCTGAAGACTTCATCTCGCCTAATACAAGAAGGTCACCTAATACAAGCACTTACCAGAGAGTACAGTCCACTTACGAAGAGTCAATACTAAACAGTACAGGTCATCTTATAAAAGTTAATAGCACTGAAGCTCGCATGTTACAAGCAATCACTATACAAAAAGTAAAAACTGTCAAACTCGCCACTTACCTACAGCTTCAACAAAACCAAGAATACAATAAAATTAACTCGTATTGCTGCCATTTTTCTGCTTTACCACTTGCATCCTATAGATTCATTTGCTAAGGGATAACCTCTCAGGCTTTTTCAAAAGCTAAACTTGTGTCTCAACGTTAATTGTCAACGACCACAGCTAAGGTAGTTTATTTAGCCTTGCCCTCGATTATTAGAAGCGAGATATAGTTTTGCTTTTCCAGCGTCGAAGGGGTTGATGGTAAATTTTTGTTGAGATTTTTTTCTGTTTTTTTTTTTAGTTCACCTTAGCCATAGGTTCAGGGTGAGCTATTGTGATCACCCAGTGTGCGTCGTGCGTCGTCAACAATTTGCTTTAAATGACATCTTTTCTGAAACCGCTGGGCCTAGGGCTTTGATATTTGGTATGAAGCATTGTCTAGTGGACCTCTACCAAGTTTGTTCAAATGGGGGGCCCAGGGTCCAAAATGGCCCCGGGGCAGGGGGTCTTGGGTTCGAAATTTAAATATACTTAAAAATCTTCTGCTCCAGAACTGCTTGGCTCAGATGCTTGAAATTTGGTATGTAGCATTGCCTAGTTGTCCTCTACCAAGTTTGTTCAAATGGTGGCCCCAAGGTCCAAAAGGGCCCCAGGGCAGGGGGTCTTGGGTTCTAAGCTAAAATATACTTAAAATCTTCTTTTCCAGATCTGCATGGCTTAGATGCTTGAAATTTGATATGTAGCATGACTAGTTGACCTCTACCAAGTTTTTTTCAAATGGTGGCCCAGGGTCCAAAATGGCCCTGGGGCAGGGAGTCCCATGTTTGAACCATAGAAATACATAGAAAAATATTCAAAAATCTTCTTCAGAACTGCTCGGCTCGGATGCTTGAAATTCGGATGTAGCGTTTCCTAATGGTCCTTTAACAAGTTTATTCAAATGATGGCCCCAGGATCCAAAATGGCCCAGCCGCAGGGCTTCCTGGGTTTGAACCATAGAAATACATAGAAAAATATTCAAAAATCTTCTTCTTCCGAACCGCAATGCTCAGATGCTTGAAATTTGGTATGCAGCATTGCCTAGTGGTCCTCTACCAAGCTGGTTCAATTGTGGCCCCAGGGTCAAAAATGGCCCCAGGGCAGGGAGTCCCAGGTTTGGACCATAGAAATACATAGAAAATATTCAAAAGTGCTCATATGCTTGAAATTTGGCATGTAGCATTGCCCAATAGTCTTTTACCAAGTTTGTTCAAATGGGGGCCCCAGGATCCAAAATGGCTCCTTGAAAGGAGTCAAAGGTTTGAACCATAGAAATACAAAGAAAAATATTCAAAAATTTTCTTCTTCAGAACCGCTAGGCTTAGATGCTTGAAAGTTGGTATGATGCATTGCCTAGTGATCCTAGTGGCTCCAGGGTTTAAAATGGACTTGCGACAGGGAGTCCTAGGTTTGAAACATAGAAATACATAGAAAAATATCTAAAAATCTTCTTCTTCAGAACCACTAAGCTCAGATGCTAGACATTTTGTATTTGGCATTGCCTACTTGTCTTTTACCACGTTTGTTCAAATGGAGTCCCCAGGGTCTAACAAGCAAATTCGACGAATTTATGTCCCCCGCCTTGGAAACTAGGTCTCCACTGTATAAACACTAAAGTGTTTGAGCTGGAAAAGCGGCTAAGTTAAAAATGTGAAAAAAAAGTAATAAAACAATAACGTGAGGATTATATCCAAACTATTTTCAGACCATGATCAAAACACCTGTGAAGTTTCAAAGGAATCGGCATAAAACTGTAGGAGGAGTTGCACACACAAGGTACCCACTATCTATTCACTTTGATAGTAAAAATGTATGAAAAATGGCTAAGTTCAATTTGCGAAAAAAGTAATAAAAAATAATGTGAGGATTATATCCAAAACACATGCGTATTTTCAGACCATGACCAAAACACCTGTGAAGTTTCAAAGGAATCGGCATAAAACTGTATGAGGAGTTGCGCACACAAGGTACCCATTATCTAGTCACTGTGATAGCAAAAACGCCTAAAAAATTACTAAGTTAACTTGTGGAAAAAGTAACAAAAAATAATTTCAGGATTATATCCAAACCACATGCGTATTTTCAGACCATGACCAAAACACCTGTGAAGTTTCAAAGGCATCGGCATAAAACTGTTGGAGGAGTTGCGCACACAAGGTACCACTACCTACTCACTTTGATAGTAAAAACGCCTAAAAAATTACTAAGTTCAACTTGTGGAAAAAGTAACAAAAAATAATCTCAGGATTCTATCCAAACCACATGCGTATCTTCAGACCATGACAAAAACATCTGTAAAGTTTCGAAAGAATCGGCATAAAACTGTAGGAGGAGTTGCGCACACAAGGTACCTACTACATTAGGGGGCCGGAAGGACGGAAATAAGGACGGAAAGACGGACGGACGGACGGACGGAAGGACGGACGGACGGAAGGACGGAATGCCGAAAACTATGTCCCTCCGCTTTTCTTCGAAAAGGCGGGGGACAAAAAGGCCCCGCCCCAGGGGGTCCTAGGTTTGAACCATAGAAATACATATAAAAATAGTCAAAAAAAAAAATTCTTCAGAACCACTTGGCTCAGATGCTTGAAATTTGGTATGTAGCATTGCCTTGTTAGCCTTTATCGAATTTGTTCAATGATGGCCTCAGGCTCCAAAATGGCCCAGCGGCAGGGAGTCCTGAGTTTGAACCATAGAAATTCATAGAAAAATATTCAAAAATCTTCTTCTTCAGAACCACTGGGCTCAGATGCTTGAACTTTAGTTTGATGCCTTACCTGGTGGACTCCTACAAAGTTTGTGTAAATGTTGGCCCTGGGATCTAAATTGGCCCTTGGGCGGGAAGTCTTGGGTTCAAAAATAAAATGTACTTAACAATCTTCTACCCTAGAACCCTTTGTGCAGATGCTTGCAATCTGGTATGATGCATTGTCTTGTGGTCCTTTACCAAGTTTGTTCAAATGATGGCGCCAGTGTCAAAAATGGCCCTGCCCCAGGGGCTCCTATGTTTGATCCATAGAAATACATAGAAAAATATTCAAAAATTTTCTTCTTCAGAACCACTTGGCTCAGATGCTTGAAATTTAGTATGTAGCATTGCCTAGTGGTCCTTTACCAAGAATATTCAAATGATGGCCTCAGGGTCTAAAATGGCCTAACCCCAGGGGGTCCAGGATTTGAACCATAGCAATACATAGAAAAATATTCAAAAATCTTCTTCTTCAGAAGCATTTTGAAATGGTTGCAAACTATCAGGTTTGTTCAAATGGTGACCCTAGTTTGACCTTTAACCTTTGTCTCAGGTGAGCGATTCGGGGCCTCTTGGCCCTCTTTTCTATTATTCAGATATGCTTTGTACAAATGCGCTGACAGGCGAGAAACCGCCATCCGCACATTTTTTTCTTGTTTTTGTTTTTTATTTGTTTCTTTTATTTTATATTAGCTACAAAATTTACTGGCTAACGTTTTGCAATCCCTCTCACCACTGCCAAAATTTCATTAAAATTTGACAATGTTTCTGAAGTTTAAACGAACAATCTCTTCTCTCAATGGCTAGAAAAACATTTGGGTAAGGCAAAGGTTGATGGTTGGACAGAAACATGAAAATATAAAGTTTTCTACAAAAATAAGAATAAAGGTGTAAAAACGTAGATATTGGTCTCAGATTTGTTCCAAGTTTTGTACAAATTTTACAGCTAATCAAAGTTTACTTGCGTATTATGAACACGAATTGAACAGTGTTTTATTATTATACACATAGGCATTAAGTCAGTGTCGCAGAACTGCACAGTAAGAAGTATTAAACGCTTGACAGGATACATTAGGCTGTAAAAAATATAAAGCAGACAGTAATCATTCATTATATAGCTTTCAAGTCAATAGAACAATAAATACTACAGATCATACGAGCCAGAAAACGTCGAGGCAGATAGACTGAAGTGGACCTAAAAGGAAAATATATGTACGAGGGTTGATCGAGAAGTAATGTCACTGCTGCTATAAAATCGCGTAGAATGAAAAGAAAGCAACAAACTTTCATGTGAAAGTAGCTTACTCTATTTGCGATCTAATCTAAAACGTCATTAAAACATAATGCAGAGTTATCGAGATCGACAGAAGGTCTGGTAACGACACGCGCCGCACGTCAATAACGTTGTTGACGTAACAGACGAAATTTGAAATTTTGATATTGTGTCATATCCAACGTAGCATCTTCGTTGTACCAGCATAACACTAATGTCTATTCACCCATGTCTGTCTCTTCCTTTAATATTATTTTAACAGCTCTGCGGCTCATGTTCAAGAAGTCACACAATATTCGAGTCGCAGAACATCGATCTTTATATATGGGGTCTAAATAAAAGTGACGTTATTGTTTAACATTGCACATAATGTTCCTTCGGTTTTCAGACAATTCCAAAGCGAATCATCCGCATCACAATGGCGCTGATTGCGCCTTTACATAAGCCTCATAAGCACTGTTATATCACCGCATGACTAATTAAACAGCCTTAGAGTCCTTAATGGTGATATTCCTAATTTGTGACAAAACCGCATAGCTATGCGCTGGCGCATTTGTTAGAAATCAACATTTTTCACTCGGCAGTAACAAGCATTAGCCCTAACTAGGGAATTCAAACTGCAGTGACATTATCAACATTTGAACAGTAGGTGGCAAAAATATATTTCTTCATCGCATTCGATTTTCATCTGATTTGGTGCGTTAGTTTGATTTTAAATTGTGATTCCCTTGAAAATTATGTTCGTGTAATTAACGTTATTTTATCGCGCGGCGCGATGGCGTCGGTGGCATACTTTGAACGTCTGTACAACTGGAACGGAAAATGATTCCAACTTTATATTTATTCTGTTAATCAGAACTGAATTACAGCGCTGCTGGATATAATTTAATGATAATGCTACGATGAAGAAGCGCGCAGTGGACACAGTGAGATTACTTTTGGATCAACACTTGTATTTCCGTAGTTTAACTGTAAACGACAGTCTTGGTTCCGAGACTAATGATGTTGATTAGTGCGACCTGCGAAGCATTGGAATACACATGCGATACACGTTGAGCGCCTATGCATTTCTGTATGATAAAAAGTTTCTTCGAATGCGTCTTGTCTGTCTCCCATCTTCCATGCTCGTCAACTGAACAAGTTTAGTTTTAGTTGAAAGTTTTGTCTGATAAAAATATTAAATAGCCATTAATTAGATAAAAAGACGTAATGGTTGATTTTAACGTAAAAATTCAAGACAGAAACAGAGTGATTTATAGACAAAAGAACACAGATATCATAATATTAATGACTTACAAACATTAACCCAGCGCATAATCTGGAACAAAACATAATGTATTTGCTCTCAGAAAGTACGACCTGGGTTTTAAAAATAGTGTCATTGTCTTTTAAAGAAAATACGGAAAATGAGCGAATTTAATCATCATGTCTCTTGAAATGCTTTAAAAACCTCAACACTTCTTTTCTTTAAATGGTTTCTGGTAGCGTCATATAACAAACTGGCGCTTAGGCTATGAATAACAGCTACTTGAATTTACAGCTCCGTTACGTTTTTTACAGTACCGATTTTCATAATTTAAGTATTTTTCCTTTAGGCTTTGTGATTCTATGTAATCACATTCTTGTTATGCTCTTTTCTTCTATTCTCTAGTAAAGATAGGAAGTGGATTATTTTGTGTAGTTTAAATATTGTCCAAAAATAACATGAAGCCCAAACTCGTAAATCATAGAAGCATAGACATCCGAAAAAACATTGAACCCTTTACACTGATGTGATCATGACCTGTCTATCATAATATATCCGCCATGTCTATGTATTTGAGGGACGAGTCAGTTAAAATAAAGTCCGATTACTGAAAGCCTGGTTATGTTTCGACTATGGCCATCAAATCGAAAAATTCATATAGTAGGAGTAAAAAGTATGCAAAGACCAGGAACTGAAACAATCAAAATCCAAATCCAGCCCTCAAACCATAGTTGGAAACAACTAAGATTACAAATAATCAAGATACAGAGAACATATGGTCAACCGAGTGAGCAGCTTGTTCCCAAAAGGTGGCCACTCAGCAACCCAAACCGAACCAAAAATAATAAGAACATACATAAGGTAAAACATCACAGAAACTCTGACACCAAAAACAGGCAACAGAGAACCACAACAGAACTACCGCCTTGGAACGGTCAGTAATGAATTACTGGGGGGCTTAAATCGATTTTACAGGCCCAACCTCACCCTCAGTTACTGAAGTGGTACAAAACATTTAGTTGGTTGTTCGGTTCGCATGATAACCTAAAATCGATTTTACAGGCCCAACCTCACCCTCAGTTACTGAAGTGGTACAAAACATTTAGTTGGTTGTTCGGTTCGCATGGAACCTACTAGGTCATGATGGTCCTATTTACATTTTAAGTTTTGACACGACACGATAAGCTCTGCAATAACCCTTTGCCAAAAAGGCCGTATGCAGGGGAAAAGTTTAACCGCCCCTTAGATCATAATTATAGTTGTCAGAAGACAAAACAGCGCAATTAAAGGAAATTTTAGTTTCACTGTCACTAAGAATCACGGCTCTATACAATGCAGGTATCATGAAGTCAGTGAACCATTAAATATAGGTCACAACTAGATAGTTCCTCCTGTAAGATTAAAGCAAAAAGAAGGACCTTAACTTCCACCAGTAAACCGCTAAACATGTTAAATGTAAAAAAATAGATGGTGTTGAAAGACTCTAGTTGTATGTGAAAGCCGAGTATCATGACTCGCACACATATAGACACTAACTCATAACATAAAAATCACTGACGCATAATATACATGTTAAATTCATATATGGGTGATGGCGATTAAATGTTCATGGCCATATAGAAGTGTGAAACAAGAATCATGCATCTTACTCAT
This sequence comes from Ctena decussata, assembly GCA_963989385.1. Taxonomy (NCBI): domain Eukaryota; kingdom Metazoa; phylum Mollusca; class Bivalvia; order Lucinida; family Lucinidae; genus Ctena; species Ctena decussata. The sequence goes on along the minus strand of OZ022503.1, from coordinate 28,339,231 downwards.
AAAAAGACTGAGAAATATCATAAAGTGGGACCAGCGTATCATAAAGCTGAGGAGGCATGAAATATAGGTCAAATCCATATTTCATATAAGTCTTAAAGTATTCCTGTCCATATATAAATATGTTCCAAGCATCATGACCCTAATCAATAAAGGGACTGGGAAATATCATATTGTCAGTAAAGGATATTATTAAGTCACGAGGCATAAAATTTCTGTCAAATCCGTTCCTGGCGAAGTTATTGAAATGCCCATGTCCATATGTAAGTGTGTATATGTTAGTGCATATTGTAAAGTCAGTGAAGCAAAAAGATATATGTCAGATCCAATGTTAAAATATTCTTGCCTACATGTAAGTATGTGCCAAATATCATGACCCTGGCATATATAGGGAGTCAGAAATATCATGAAGTCAGTGAAGCATAAAAAGTAGGTCACTGTCATGCATGGCTGGTTGCATTCAGATGCTCTCAATAAGACGGAAAAAACTTGTACAGCATCATCACTCCACCATTACATAAACCAAAATGTTTCAATATAAGTGGTCAATGACAATTCGAACAAAGTCACAAATGGTGAATGCATTCGAGTGATCATGTATTTATGTGTGCCGAGTTTTAATACTATAGCCCCTATACAGTGCTAAACGCACAGGGCTAGCATAGGTTTATCATAGACAAGATCGCGAACTCGAGCACGAACGCGGATGCTTACGCATACTTCTTAGTGGACAAAGAAGAGAAAGTTTGGTACTATAATGGTTCTGGATAACGTGTTTTATTGAAGCAATTTTGCTACATGGACAGCTGGGAGTATATCTAATTGTACCATAACTTCAAGTATAAATTGGGTTCTACAAGATAAACAACAAAGATCTACAGTAAATCCCTTTTATTAAGACCACGTTTCAGACTGCCCTAAAAGTGGCCTTCTTAGTGAGTCGGTCTTAATATCAAATATAAAACCATAAGGAAAATATTATTTGGGACTTGCAAATACCGGTCTTAATAACGAAGTGATCTTAATTTCGAATAGTGTTTATAACGAGATTTTACTGTTCGTTGCTAATATATCACAGTTTAGAATTACATTTAGGTTGTTGTCAATGGTACCACAAACGATATAGACGGGATAATAAAAGTCTTTCATGGGTGCGAGGTATGGATAGAAAATTCCGTCACGAGGGTCACTGTTCGGCATTACGAGGCTTGCCGAGTGATGCCGAACAGTGATCCCGAGTGACGGATTTTTATATCCGCACCTCACACCCCTGATAGATACTTTTTCTTGCACACCACGTTTTGTTTTAACTTTGGAACTTGTTAAAATGCGTAATTCTAGTGCGTGAGAGGTTTCTATTTGATTTTGAAAGAAGGCGCCGCTTTCAACGACCGCCATTCGGCACTTTACGTCAACGACTGGCGTGCACAAACTGATGTCATTTTGCCGTCTTCGTGACGTCATCATCTCAAAAGCCAACGTCACTTGACGACGCAGGTACGTGAGTTCCTTTACAACCAATGCATTGACTGCTCGTGATTTTTATCCGGTCCTGGGTGAGATAACATGGGTGAGATAAGATTTGTAGGTCCAGATGAAGCACGCGGATATCCTTTAATTTATCTGGTAAACTGCGATATTGTACCGACATTGCCTTTTTAGTGTTACACCAAGCAACTTTGGCACGGTAACGCACGTTAAGGCTCTTTCTGTGCCGCTAATGCAGGCGTCGCTCATCTCAAGGCATGCATCATAAGGCAGAATTTATTATGATCTACAACAGTAAAGGCTGGCGAACAAATACGTCCTAGAAAACTCATCTATCTTCAAATCTGTAAACTCTTTGTTCTGACAATCATGTTTAAGATTAACCGAACAGAGTAAACAGGCAAGGTCGCATAAAAGTATTATTGACACGAAATAAAAAGGTTAGTAATCCACTTAGATTATATTTGCTGCCAAGTAAACTATTGCAAGCATGCAAACATTTTCCCATTTACGTTGATGCATACACGAGACACTATACTTACCCGCCGTAAGGTGCTTTACGGCATGTACTTATGACTGAAAATCGGATCGCTCTGCTTACTGTTGCTCCTCAAGATCCATAAAATTTGATACTATCAGATAATATCTTGACGCGAAGTCTAAATTGTTGGAAGATGACGTAACTAAGGCCGTGAAAAGTCTAAGAATTGGAACACTTCATATAATCGCCGTAATCTGGTTAACCCAATTAAGGTTAATAGCTTTGCTTACCTCTTCGATTGCACGACGGTAGGTCGGGCCTCAGACTTTATGAAGGCACCAGCCTATACCTAACTTAATAGTAACACAAACAACTGGCGCCTGACACCCGTTCCGGAACGTCATGGGTCGGGCCCACCATGGCTTAACTGGTACGTTTCTCCTGCCCCAGAATTTCATTGTCACTATTTCTGTGAGTCTTCATGTTTTATCTTAGTTTAAATTTTACTTTCTATGTTCCTGGGATATTACACTTATGAGTTAAGAATCTTCCATGCACACCGAACAACTAAGTGGCTGATGAACCAAAGCAGGACTTTGGGCTCGACCGTAAACCGGTTAGGCCCTCCCCCCCCCCCCCCCCCCCCCCCCCCCCCCCCCCCCCCCCCCCCCCCCCCCCCCCCCCCCCCCCCCCGCGAAAGTAATTTCATTGCTGGCCGTTCCAAGTCAGCACTTCTGTTTAATTCTCCTTAGTTTTTTTCATGTGCTGTTTGTCGCTTTGGTGGTTGTGATATGTGGTTTGTTATGTTAAGGCTAGCCCTGACATTAAAAAATAGAAAATAGGTAAAATAGATGTTTAAGGTTTACGTATAATTTAGGGGAAAACTGTATTCAAAATTGGCATTTGGGGTGCTAAATCGTCGGTTTTATGGTCAGAAATTTGGTTTTACGGCGACGCGCTAGCGGAGACGTAAAACGGAATTTCCGATCATAATACCGACGACTTACCTCCCCAAATGACACTTTTCAATATAGTTATCCCCATTCTAATGTTGTTTTTTTTTCACAATTTCACCTTTCCAAGTGTACTTCTTTGCACCAATTGCAAGCGCTTTCAGCAGCGTAAAACCATTCGTCAGCCAATGAGAAGCGACGTTTTATAAGGACATCGGATTTGCGACAGTATATCGCAGAATATACTGTCGCAAACTTTCGACGTTATCCAATCAGACGTCGCGTTATATTTGTAAGTGCTTTAGAATTGTTCTTATTGTCAGGGTTGGTGCCTTTCGTAAGACTGTTGTGTGGGTAATGGTTGGTATTGTTGGGTTGAGCAGCTGGGCGTCTGGTGGACATAGGCGGAACAAAAGGGCGAGGGTTTGTCGACCACAAACTGGTTAAGCCTCCACCACACACCCTAGTAATTTCATTACTGGCCGTCGTTCCAAGCCGTTTCTTTTTGGTTGTTTTATGTGTTGTAAATTGCTATGTCTGTTACTGATAAACTGTTTGTGATGTTCAGTCTAGCCCGTTGTCCACCTACATGAAAAATGACTGTTTATATGACCGCCGCTGGTGTTGTCTTTAGTGGTGACTAATTTTGTGTTATCTCGTTCCCACATGGTGTCTTTGGTTGGATCTGGGATTGAATTGTGTCAGTTCCTGAGAACTTTCCTCCTTACTTGTACAAGAAAAGAGGCACTGGAAACATCCATGTCTGACTGAGCAATTATCGGGTATACAATGCTTAGTGTGTAGATTGAGAAGTAAACTGGAACTCATCTCAGCCAACAGAACCTGCGGAAAATATAGTCATAAAAGCGCTGTTGAATCAAAACCTTTTTCGACATATAATATAAATTTCAAAATAAGTTTTATCGGAAATAAGCTAATTCAATCAAATTATCAAAATTGTTACTGCAGAGTTCGCTGATAAATTTTGCTTTTGAATCAAGACTTTTTTTGACATATAAAATAATTTCAAAATAAAGTTTATCGAAAATAAGCTAAAGTCAATCAAATCATCAAAATTGTCACTCAGAGTTTACATTATATAAAAGAGGCCAAATAAATATTTGACTATGAGGAACATCTTGCCAATATAAAAGCACGTACAAAAAGCCTTATGCCCGACCTAAACTTCGTAAAATAAAAAGCTGTTATTAAATTGATAATGCTTTCTAGGAGGGATATCAAAATCAAAATTTTGACAATGAATGATTTATTGCCAATTGCAATAAATATATAATGTAACAGACTAATAATAAAAACTAGAAAATGTGTTTATGAAACACTATGCCCCCCAACCGTATGCTTGTCTCTAAAGGTTCATCCCATAACGTTTAGGTCAGAAAGTGGTTTTAATCGGTTCAGCTACATCTTAGCCTGTAACTGTATGTTCCTATATATTACAGTTCTTGACTGTATGTAAAGGTACCTTTGTACCATAGGCTTCAATGCACTAAGTCGAATAAGGGGCATAACTCAGTCAAATATTCACCAATGTTTTTCAATAGGACAGAGCAACGTAGACATTAGAACGCTTGCTCCTTTTCATAAAATCGGGTTTTGATTAAAAAAATATAAACTTTACCCCTGCATTGCAGTTATTTACAGTGAGCTTAAGTTATTTTAACATATTCAGTAACTCGAATTTACAGAAACAGTATGACACAATACTCATATAATGTGTATAGAGTACTGACGGTGACCAGAGAACGGACATGGTCCCTTCATAATAAACATCAATATACCCCAACCACTTCATTTCCTTTGTAAGTGTTTTTCCGAAGCATATTAAAATTCCGCCCTGGAAGTTTGGTTAAACTGTTGTCATTTTGACGATAGTTTCGAGTAGAAACAAAATTAAACTATGCAAAATGTATTCAATAGATTAATAAAAAATAGAGGGGAATAAAGTGGGTGGGGTAATTTCAAGTTATAATGTTTCAAGCCGAAGTTGTTCAGTGAACATGAGATAACTGATCTTTTGCTGCATCAAGTTGCTCCAAGCAAGGCTCGGAATACCAACCGTATTCAGTTTACTCCTCGAGTTTCTACATCAAAATATATACTAGTTGTTAAGTCAAAAGACTGGCGTCCCAGTTACCCCATCATATTGAAGTAAATGGTACATATTTAATCTCTTGCTTCCCTCTGGAGCTTCAAGTTTTCAAAATATATTGATATTGTTAAACTCCGAAAAAGTTTTGATCATTCTTTTATTTCCTTCTGTTTGGAAAAGAAATATGAAGATATAAATAATAATAACTGACTTACAACTATGATTTCAACATCACAGAAGACGGCAATAAACTGACGTCACGTCAGATTGAAATAGCGTTACGTATTTGTGGGTTAATGTAGAGTTGTTGTTGGAGTGTATTGAACATTTTCATACAGAAAATTTTCCACGCTATATGTTTAAGGCAAAGTATTAAATCATCATACGAGGGGCGTTCGAAAAGTTTTGCAAATAGCCTCATGAATTTGTATAGGGGTGCGCTGGGTACAACTGCTATGCATGTGCTGAAAGCACTGCGTTTTAGCTTCACAATGATACCAAACACTTTACAAAGACACTTTTTCTTATTGAGTTACAACGCATTTTGATAGGTCCCAGTCATACCACTGGGCTAATTTTATATGTAAAATCTTTTCAGTGTTAGGCATTCAAGTATAATATCCTTGTAAATACAAAATCAATCTTTGTCATTTGCTTGTCCATCGTTGCCTACAATATCCAGACAAAAGTTAGAAGGGTGGCAACTGTTATCGATTTATTCCTTGCAAAGCAATGCGCAGTTATTATGACGTTATTTAAATTTACGTTAACGTCAGTTTTGAAAGCTTGTAGACGCTTCATTTTTGGCATTAATTTAAATCTGTTGACAGGTTTTCGTTGGGCCATATAAATGCTCTTGCTGACAAGACTTTGAATGTTAATACACTTGTTTTCATCACAAAACTATTAAATTTTAGTAGAAGTGGAGAAATTGCTACTACATAAAGTACGGATATTCCATATTTCCGGGCCAGTATGGAACCTATATTAAAAATGATTTCCGCGATATTTACAGGACAACATTGTCTGGGCATTGTCTTTAACTAACAAAGATTAAAAAAGTCAAAGACTGCTGATACATAAATTACGGCCTACTAAAGTAAAATTTTGCAGTGTCTTTAGGGTGTACCTTTTTCAAAGAAGTTTAAAATGCGTCCTTTTTAAACAAATGCACCATGTTTGCAGACTTCTCTACCCTTAAATAGCTTTATGTGTTTTTGCAATCAGAAGTTTTCTCTTTATGGTGGTTACCGAGATATAACGTCATTTGCAAAACTTTCCGAACGCCCCTCGTATAATGATATATTTTTATAAGTAAATTTTATTTGTATAACGTTAATCATACACGTGCCTCGTAAATAACGTCACTTCAGTCATAGGTTACGCCAGGAATTGTATTTTACAAATAGTCGAATAAATATTTGCTTTTTAACGACAGGAATCAAAAACATTTTAACCTGACTTTTGTCAAATACCATTGTTTTCCTTTGTTTGAGTGATCTAACTTTTAAATACCTCGATGATAGGGTAAACTTATGATGACGATTCAAACTGACCAGTGCTACTATATCCTTCTTATGCAAATGAATGAACGCGCTTATTCCGAACCTTCAAATTCAAAATGTCAGCAGTGTATTTTAGATACGTAATAACCGTAGAAATATTATTTCCAAACATGAAATAAAAATGCTTTGGTAATGTTTATAGTCTTGGTAAGTACGTATTATATGCTGGATCAGGCGCGCAAAGAATGAAATGTGTCCCACTTAACTCAGTGTCCCAGCTACCCCCAATTTCCCTACGTGATTGGACAGTGTCTTATGCCCCAGTCACACACACACATTACGGATTGAGCGGATAGTTTCGGACTATAAATCCACACAATTTGTGGGCGTGGTCTCTCTCCATATCGAATCCGTATCTTATCCGTATGGTATCCGCAAGGTCCGCAGGATATGTCACCAAATTTTGAAAAGTTTAAATATTCAGGCGCGGACGAGTTAACCATAATGATCCGTAACTGAAGGCATTTATCCGCATTTGTGCGTATCTAATCCGTATCTAATCCGTATCTCGACCTATCGTTCCGCGGTCCACCCAAAATTTGTGGACAAATACGGTTTCATGCGGATTGTTACGGTTAGTTTCGGGTCTCGTTCTGCGTATTGTTACGGATTAATGCCCAAGTCAGATTAGCTGTTCGCAATTATCCTCACCAATACGTATCCGTCAGTATTGAAGTGTAAGTTATCCGTATAGAAACGTATCTGAAAGTAAAAGTCCGTAAAAAAAACTCCGAACGAGACCGGTAACTAACCGTAATTGAAGATAACGATCTGCGCGAAACCGTATCAGTCCACAACTTGGGGTTGGGCTGCGGAATTATACGGATTAGATACGGATAAGATACGGATTACATACAGATAAATGCGAATGAATGCCTTCAGTTACCCTTTGTTACGGATCAATACGGTTTACTCGTCCGCGCCTGAATTTTGGAAATTTTCAAAATTTGGAATCGGATCCTGCGGACCCTACGGATACGATACAGACAGTTACAGACTCTGCGGATGCGATACGGACCTTTACGAATAACACCGAACAGATACGGATGGGCCATCCGCAGATGCGACACGGACCATTACGAATAAAACCGGACATATACGAACGGGCAATCCGTAGCATCAACAACATCTTTCCGCATCTAGAAGTAACAGGAGGTAATGAAAGGTAAGTAGTACGTATACATTCGTATCATCTCTCATCGTATTGATTCAAAGGGAAACTATCTGACCGCAGACATCCGCAATTATCCTTAATCATACGCATCTATAGGTAACTGTATCCGTAAATCAAATAAAAAAAATAAGCCACGCCCACAAATTCTGCGGATTATTGTGGATTTTTATCCACAACTATTCGCCCAGTCCGTAATGTGTGTGTGTGACTGGGGCATTACTGGTAAGACAATGGGAACACTTTTCAATCTGCTTTAAAATAAGCTATGTCTTTTTTTCAGCATTTCTCAAGAAGTTTTTCATCGAATATGCTTATCTATTATACCACCTTTTATCTTAATTGGTTTTGCACAATTCAACATAATTATTCACTGTAGCTGACATACCGAATCACTGATTGTATGGTGTACCATTAAAGTCATACGGTATACAGATTAACATATGTCGTTTGACTTTCTTCTGGATCCTTTTTATATAGTCTTGTCATTATTATTGTATCAAAATTGTCAGTTTACACACAGAAAATAATGTTTATACTAACATAACTCCTGTTATGCATCAGGGCGAGACAAGCATCGCAAGCTCGTGCAGTCGCTAGTAAAACAAAACGTTTGCCCAAAAATGAAATTATAACTAAAGGTTTAAAAAGCTGGAATATGAGAGACCCAATATATGCTTATAAATGTTTTCCTTGTTTTAAACTAAATAGAAATAACGAAACTAGTTACAGAACAAAATATCTGATTCGGCTCTAATGACAGAGTCGATAACGAAGTCGCTTATTCAGCTGTCTGTCAATTTACTAACATTTCATTACTAACTTTAATGCACTTTAAGGAAAGCCCTACTTGTCAACATTTTACTTCAGAAAACAGAAAAAATACAGTTTGAAGGAAACGAAAAAGATTTTGCGACGTTTGCAGTGAACAAAAGTACATTTAACGTCAATGATAGTTGTTCTTATACATAACAGCAATGCAATGTGCACTTTTATGGAAGGCCTTATTTATGGAGCAAAATAGAAAGTACCCATAAAATTAAAATTCAGGATGAATCTTAATGTTTTTGGCTTGCTTAATCAGCCATGGTTTATAATCTAGAGCTCTTTACATGTAGTACTCAAAAGTATAAATATCAAACTAGGGCCGTATTTATAAAAACACTGATCTTGTTCTTTCCAACATTTTAAGAACAAGAAAATCGGTGGAACCGATGGATGCTCCCCGAAGGCTTGGAATAGGAGAATGGGTATCCTGGTGAAGGAGTGATTTTCTGTGTAAATTAAATGCAATTTAAAATGGAAAAAAAATTCTTTTCAATACTTTCAGAGCAATGCTCTAGACATACATACAACTGAGAAAAAATAAGAAGGGAAGTAACTCCAAAATAACTTGGGATACAGTTATGGTTCTTCTGCTCTGCACTTCTTTGTCATTGCCCTCTATTATCAATATGTGAAGTTTCATTCATGTTCTCTTAAATATGTACAGAGATATACTCCGGACAAGCTAAATAACTGAAAAAATTAGGAAGGAAGCTAACTCCGTAATTACTAAAGGTAGGGTTATAGTTCTTAAGCTCTGCACTTCCTTTCATTACCCTCTATCAATGTGTGAAATTATATTCAGTTTCCTTCAATACTTCCTAAGATATGCTCTATACAAGCACAATAAACCACAAATTAAGAAGGGAGCTAACTGTGTAAATACTTATGACAGAGTCATGGTTCTTGTGTTCTGCACTTTTATTAATTGCCCTCTATTAGTGTGTGAAGTTTCACTAAGTTCCCTTTTATCCTTTCAGAGATATGCTCTTGACATGCAAATTACTAAAAAAAATAGGAAGGGACCTAACTTTACAAATACTGAAGACAGGGTTATGGTTCTTGTGCTCTGCATTTTCTCTTATTACCCTCTTTCAATGTATGAAGTTTCATTAAGTTCCCTTTAATACTTTTGGAGATATGCACCAGACAAGCTTAATATTGAAAAAAATGGAAAGGGAGCTAACTTCGTAAATACTTGTGATAGGGTTACAGTTCTTGTGCACTGCACTTTCTCTAATTGTCCTCTATAAACGTGTGAAGTTTCATTTAGTTCCCCCTTATACTTTCAGAGATATGCTCCGGAAACATGCAAAATATTGAAAAAAATGGAAAGGGAGCTAACTTCGTAAATACTTGTGACAGGGTAACGGTTCTTGTGCACTGCAATTCTTCTCATTGTCCTCTATCAATGTGTGAAGTTTCATTTAGTTCCCCCTTATACTTTCAGAGATATGCTCTGGACAAGCAAAATATTGAAAAAACTGGAAAGGGAGCTAACTTCGTAAATACTTGTGACAGGGTTACGGTTCTTGTGCACTGCTCTTTACCTCGTTGACCTCTATCAATGTGTGAAGTTTCATTTAGTTCCCCCTTATACTTTCAGAGATATGCTCCGGACAAAAGTGTGACGGATGGACGGACGGACGAAAAAAATGGAAAGGGAGCTAACTTCGTAAATACTTGTGACAGGGTTACGGTTCTTGTGCACTGCAATTCTTTTCATTGTCCTCTATCAATGTGTGAAGTTTCATTTAGTTCCCCCTTATACTTTCAGAGATATGCTCCAGACAAGGAAAATATTGAAAAAACTGGAAAGGGAGCTAACTTCGTTAATACTTGAGACAGGGTTACGGTTCTTGTGCACTGCTCTTCCCCTTGTTGACCTCTATCAATGTGTGAAGTTTCATTTAGTTCCCCCTTATACTTTCAGAGATATGCTCCGGACAAAAGTGTGACAGGCGGACGGACGGACGGACGGACGGAAGGACGGACAGACGGACAGACGGACGGACAAAGCGGCAACTATATGCTCACCCTTCGGGGAGCATAAAAAAACAGGTTCACGATAAATCTTTGGAATTCGTGTATTTAAGTAAAATCACAGCTGCACAACTACTTTTTCACAACCGATTTGTTCACTAAAACAAAAATCTTTGAAATGTAATGATATCATTAAAATCACATGCCGCATATTCAGCTGAAAAATGTCATTATTTTCAGTAAAATTGTTATGCCCGGTAGGTATGGCAACATATAATACTCGTTATTTATGAAAATGTCTACTACTTTTCGATATAATACGAGTTAGAAGTGTTCGGTACAAACTGGTTTAATGTTTTCAATCTTCAAGTTTTTCAGTGTCCGTAATTTAAATAACCCCCTAGTCTGCAGCATTTCAAATTTACCAACATCTCTAAAAGGATGCATCTGTTTGATTGGCCATAGTACTCTATACTAGATTTGGCTTGCACCATAAATCTTCCAAAACGTTGGGACAACAAAACCAAGAAAAGACAGTAGTTGCCATTGTTTGGGACTTTGACGAGTTGTTAATACATTCGAGCAGCGGCCTCAGAAGATGGCTAAAAATCTGGAGTACTCTCAGAGAATTGCACAAGCCATCGCGGTCATAACAAAGCTAAAACAGTTGGAAACGGTAACATATTTCTTGGATTAGAATAAAAATTGATGGTCTCCTTTGTTAGACATATGTTTCTATATGCATGTGAAACGAGGACCTTGAAATGAGAGCTACTGCAATGAAACAGGCCTTCGTGGGTAGATGCTACCGATGTTTACTAAACACCTCGTACCATGAGCATGTAACTTATGAGGATGTCTGCAGGAAGCTCAAAGCAGTTTTGAAAACCAATTACCAATGCCTTACTCCGGTCAAGAAACGTGGGCTTATCGAACTGATTCAGCAAGGTACAGTGAAAGAAAACGAGAAAAGCATTAGAACAGGTAAGGATACAATACCAAAATGAGGACTTGGGTGGTTTCGCTAGCACAGCTAGGGCAGCTGTAAACAGAACAGATGGAAAGACATTGTTGCAAACCATTTGATGTGTCCCAAAGACTTTGCAAGGCTATGGGTAAAAAATCAGAGCCTAATATTTCAGCATCTTTTAAAAAGTGTAACGAAGTTGCGGCTATAGTATAGCCAAACCTTATATCGAGAGTTCCTCCCCTTTGATTATTTACAAAACTCGCCGGAACACCTTTTCAACCACGCCACTATTAAGCCTTCTCGCCCATTTTGGTTAGTATCTGCAGTCACTCATCAACATTAGTCCATTTTATAAAGATTATTTTAAAGCCCTATAATATCATAAATAAGTTTTAGGTTCGAGAAACGCCATTCATTTATCAGTGTAGGTTATGCAGAGCACAACTATTATTTTATCATTATCCGATAGACGCTTGTTAACTGAGCAGAACAATTAAGACGCTTATGAGAATATACTTATAGTTTTCGTTCAGTTCCGTCATAGTCCGGAGAGAAGTCGGACACCGCTAGAGGGCACTCCAGAAATGCCTATATAAGCGGCAGATTGTCCGTTTGCAGTCAGTTGTCTGGTTAGGATCAGAGCGTTAACATCGCAATTCAAAGGGCAATTGGTGCAAAGCGAGAGCCTATTGAGTGTAACTGATCAGGGACTTTTAGCCAAAATAACAGCAACTCCCTTCTCGTGTTTTCTTGTAAAGCATAGCTTTAAAGAAAGAGACTGGAGTAGTCTGTTAAGCGTTCGGGTCGCTGATAAGTTTTCTTTGATATTAAAGCTGGAACTCGTCTGGTCAACTGAAACTGTCAGCTGGAACTCATAAGCTCATCTAAGCAGTTGAACGCATTAGCTGGAACTTACATTTCATACATTATTAGTCAGAAGCGTCTTTTTAGGTTTACATGTTACACAGCTAGACAGCTAGAGCTAAGTAGCTCATACTCTTAAGTCAGAGCATTATCTTTTTAGTAATTTGACAATCTTCAACTTAATTATATTTTGATTCTACCGTCTTATATATGCAATCATTGTCAATCATTGGTAACTAATCATCAGGCAAGGTAGCCCTAAGGAAAATTCATATTATACTTTTATATTTCTTGTCATATAAATCATTTTGAGCTCGATGCACGTTACAAACGGAACAAATACTATATACGACCAACATGACTTTATCAGACAACTCAAAAATATGATATATAGGTAAAGAAATTCAAAGAGTGTTATACTCACAAAAGACACCGTTAGAAGAACAATGATGAAACACATATGGCAAAATAGAATAACGCACATAACAGACACGTGTGTTCTAACAAATAAGTGCTGCTACAGAACCAGACTGACCCACATCAAGTGACTTTCAACAATGTGGCAGTTTTGTCATGTGATATGCCGATCATCCTTATCGTTTACACATAGTCTATAGAGGTCTCACTGTTGGCTATATGGTTTTGGCCAAATCTATAGATGGCACTTGTGACAGGTGAAAGCTCTCAACAAACTGTACTCTAGTACAGTCTGATCAAAGCACTTGTTTGCCACAAATGTCACATTGTTTAAAGATCACATAATGTGGCTGTTAGTGACTTTGCAAGGTCAGGGTAAGACATCCAGGGGTCTAAATTCATTTTGTGTATGCAAACCATTCTTAGTTAGTTTCAACAATATATACTGTGCAAAATGTATTTAGCAAATTTTTTATATTTTGCAATTTTTCTCATTACTGAAGTGCAACATTGAGCGAAATTAAATTGAATTGAAAGGAACCGTATTTGGGGCTTAAGGTACCATGGGATTACAGAAGCCATCTTTAAAAACGATATTGGAGAAAAGCGATAAGCGCGATAGGGGTCATCAGCCGAAATTCGCACCCATTGAAAAGCAACATAAAAATGGTAAGCATGTAATTTTTTGCACGGTATTTCTCAACATTTTCATGCTCAGTTTTCTTGTCAAAGCTATTGGTTGTGTAAAAGATTTGGTTAAGCTTAACAACTGGCGAATCTTAGCATGCGCCACTGACGTTAAAACATGTTAATTCGGTCCAATGTGCAATGATTCACGGGTGCTTCAGTTCAATGCAATATCAATACCCAAGAAAAACAATAGGCTAAAATTAAAGGTCACACTATGATTAAATTAACTATGAAGTTTTTCATTGAAGTATAACGTAACTGTGAGAAAATGATGACGTAGTCTGAGACTTTTGACTAATGCTCAGTAACCGGGAAGAATTTTCTTTCTGAATGGTTAATATTATCATATTGATAGCTACCGCACAATCATACACTCAAAAGGGATTCAAGAAATACCGATTAGGAACAAGTTTTTAAAACGATAACGTAAAAACAAGGGAAAACGTCAAATTTTCGAACTTTGTAAAACTCATGCTCGTAGCATATTCAAATGTTTTAGAGCGTTTTCCTTTATTTTAACAGCAAACCAGCCGCCTCATTATGGTTGTGGCTTTTTAACATGATCATAAATGTCGTTTAAATACAATGGTCATAAAAACTGACGTCACGATAGTTCAAACGCTACAACTGAGCAATCTTGATTCTTTTACCTGGCAGTCCATCTCGAATGATCGGCCTTTATATCTTTATGCAGTAAAGTAACAATAAAATCCTAATATGGTGGATCTGACACATACAAAAAAATTGCTATATTTATTGTGCATAGTATATTATTCAATAACTCAATACAAATATAGTATCAAAATAAACTTACAGCGGGATAAGACAACAAGCTTTGCAACTTATAGACATCTTCTCCCGCGTACAAAACATTTACACGAAAAATTGAGAGTACATAAGACAACATTTAGAAAAAACTGTCAAAGTACAAACAGACGTAGAACTAAGAGTATATACATGTAGTACCATATACGTGACATTTCTTAGTTCAGGTGTGGATCCAATTACAATGTAAAAAGTACAATTAGCTTCGGTGTGCCTAGAAAACCTCATAACTTATCAGTGAGACACAGTAGTTAAACCTGTACAATCAAAGAAACTACAGATATGGTTAAACTAAGTATAGTGCTCTTTATCTATGTTAATCCATAGTAAGTTGACCAAATTGGATCAAACAAAAACACACTTTATAATATAACGTTCGATCTTTCCGTTTAAGCTTTGTCAATTTTGCTATGCTCCTCTTTATTTAAAAAGAATTATTGGAAATGCGAAAATTTATGATGGGTTATTTGTGTATGAAGCATTAATGATGAACTTTCTGTTCCTATTCTTTCTGCTAGTCAAGGCAAGCTGCATTTGGCACGACGACCGCTGTTTTCTGGCTGGGTTTCCTAATTTTAGATTTAGGTTGCGTCTCATTATACATTTTACAAAAGCAAATATGTGTTTGCAAACAGTTACGACAATTATGTGTATTTTTATAAGAACCTTTCCCCCATGCATACCTTTTTCAATTCAAACATTTTACTGCGTGTGTACAAATTAATCCTATATACAGTCGGGTTCAGCTACAGGGTCTTGCCATATACTTTATTTATCACATGACGTCTGAGAGTGTAATAAAGCCATGCATTAAAATCGATAATCAACTACTGGATTAAATGTGCAAATTACGTCGTAACGTTATGCGTTAACGTCCATAAAAACGTCGCGTTTTCTAATGGCAAAATCGCGACGTTTTAGTGCAAAATTTGCTTATAAAATGCACCTTTAGTGTCATATGATAAATAGAATCTTGCATTCGTGCTGATGTATTACTGAATTTATTAAACTCGTTGGGGAAAACCGATAAGATGCTCGGCATTGCCTCACATCTTATCTTCTTCTCCAACTCGTTTAATAAATTGAATAATACATGAGCACTCATGTAAGAGCCTCTATATAAAAGCAATTACGTGTTTGCACACAGTTACGACAATTATGTGTAGTTTCCCCCATGCATACCTTTTTCAATTCAAACATTTTACTGCAAGTGTACAAATTGAAACTATACACAGTAGGGTCTTGAAACATACCTTATACCTATGTTTCTTTAAGCACAGTATAAAAAGTAAATGATAAGGCCATGATCAGGACCCTACTAAATCAATTACACAATCCTTTTTCCAAACACCAAATGGGAAAAGAAAACAATAAAGAAGGTATCCAACTCAAAACGAAACAAGCGAACAGCCAAGAGGTAAATAGAATCTATCATTGGTTCCCAGATGGGATGAGGAGATCCCAACCCTCGGGTCTACTGTTTAAGTGAGAAACGAGGCTCTGCCGAGTTTCCACTTGAACGGTAGACCCAAGGGTTGGGATCCCTATCCCCACTTGACGACAGGGATTGATTATTTTTCTCATCGCCAATATTAAAAAGATTATTTGGCTGACTGTTTGCTTCTACCCTTCATTCTGAAGTTATTTAATGAGTGACTTCGAGAGTAACGTCATAAATCTAACATGATTACCTCAAATAGGATATCGAGCAAAGATATTGAGCAAAGACAAAGACCTGGTACAATAGCTGGTAAGCTAGAAGAAGATTATTTAATGACTCTTTTCATGTAAAATGAGTTTCTAAATCCTGTCTGAGAAGCCATTTAGCAAAAAAATGCGAACGATTCTCGTGTAGCTTATCCCACATGGTTAGACGTGTGGGATAATATTTGCTACTGTCTTGAAAGCACACGGAGGATTCTATGCTGTACGCTATGGTGGGTGAGAAAAGGTGCTTCCCAGCAGATGGCCGTGAGGTTATCCAAAATATACAAAACAAATTGGTATTATATCTCGTACACAAATGTACTGACCCTTCTCAAGCGATGTCTTTCTTCTCTATTGGCACATTCTATAAGTCTTTCCTGGACAATTTGTTGGCTCAATTATTTTTGTTTTACGTCTGAGCACAAACAGTATGTCAAGTCATATGATGCAAAATCAGTCAACAAAATATTATGTTCATACCTTATGGCTACAACATAATCCAAACAAGACGCGGTCAAACACGGTCTGCATTTATCATCTCTCCGAAGTCCATTTTGCTGAATCGATAAATAAAAAAAAAAAGATGTTTCATTACAATCTACATTGTTAGTGCCCCGTCGTAACCTATGATGAGCTTGTTTATGTATACGCAGCGCTATAGCTAAGCGGATTAACTGATTAATACATTCGGGATAATCATAAATATATATATTTTAGGATATCCTGGAAATAAAACAATAAGAACGTAAAACCCACAAAAAACGTAGAAAGAAGACAAATAGATGGTAAATACAATTTAGTTAGCCGCTGTGGATGCCGTTTGACGCACAAAATCGCTAAATTGTATGCTTTCTTTTCATTTTTATCTGAAAGTATTTATTTATTTACTTTTTTGCAATCAAATAATTAAATATTTATTAAACTGAGCGATATTGCTGTTGTTTTGGGTTTAACGGACCTTTGAGACAGTATTTCAATCTATATTGGGCCGCCTTCAAGATAGAGGGAGAAAGAAAAGAGAAATGATAGACGAGAGAAAAAAAACTCCCAAACGAACCCCACCCGCACCTACTGCAAGCACAGTAGGCCCTTGCCATACTATTTTCTAAATTAGTAGGACCCCCGGCACTGAAAGCACCATCGCCCGACCACCCCAAACTGAGTGATATTAATTTTATAACTGTTCCAAAGGCAATAGTTAACAAAGTCAATGCTCAGGTTCTCGACATACAATCTAATTCCACATCCCACCTACGCCAAATGAGAAATAGCTACATAAAGCAGCTGCTTTAATTGTAAGACAACACGAGCAGTTAGCACTATGAATAGCTATTCGTAAGGTAACTGGTCATAAAGGTAGGTAACAAATCATAAATACAATGACCAATAAAATATATATTCATATATTTAACTTGTGTTTTTCTACTTAATTAACTTTAATTAAGCTGTTTCTTGCGGCAATGGGGCCACTTTTGCCTTTCCAACACAAAACTACAATGAAGACATTATTTTTACTGTCGCTGGCCGGGTTTGAACCCTCACGGATGCAAATCCGATAGAATAAAATCCGGCCAGCGACATTTAATTTATTTCATATATTTCTATAGAGTATTTTGTTTAACGTAAAACATACATCAGAATGAATGAGTCTTAGAACAACCAGACAAAACAAACAGTTTTTATTTTGAAAATTACAGCTAAGCGAACACAATGAACTAAGAAGTCAGGCTCACATGGTATAGAAAGTGTGAAGATTTTTCAGTGACCTTTACAAGGTATCTATATCCATCATTTCTACCACATGCCGGACTCCCATAATGTTTTGATAATCAGATTAAGTTGTCAAACTTCTTGTATCCTTGCAGTAAAATAAACAACAAGAGGTCCATGATGGACCTAAATCGCTCACCTGAGTTATGATGAAATAACATGGAAGATCATCTATTTGATGATGGTTCAATTGGAGCAGTTTTGCACTTTCTAATCTATATTCTGACAAAGTTTCATTTAGATTGGATCAAAACTGTGCCTTCTAGAGTGTACACAATGTTTTTCTAAGATCTGACCAGGCAATCTAGTTTTTGATCAGACATTATTCAGTTTCAAACTTGGCCTATATTTCATGAAGATACACATTCTGACATTTTCATGAAGATTCAATGCACAATAAACACAGAATTGTGTACACAAATTTTTTCTATGATTTGACCTAGTGACCTACCGGTAGTTTTTGACCCGACAATACCCAGTTCCAATCTTGGCCTACATTTCATTAAGAAAATCATTCTGACAAAGTTTCATGAATATTGAACCAAAACTGTGCCCTCTAGAGTATACACAATGTTTTTCTAAGGTTTGACCTACTGACCTTGTTTTTGATTCAACATGACCCAATTGCACCCTTGGTCTAGATTTGTTGGAGATAAACATTTTGACAAAGTTTCATGAAGATTGGAACAAAATTGTGCCCTCTAGAACATTCACATGGTTTTTCTAAGATCTGACCTAGTGACCTAGTTTTTGACCTGACATGGTCCAGTTTCAAATTTGGTCTAGATTACATAAAGATAAGCATTCTGCCAAAGTTTCATGAAGATTGGATCATAACTGTGCCCTCCAGAGAGTACACATGGTTTTTCTAAGATTTGACCTAGTGACCTAGTTTTTGGCCCTACTTGACTCAGTTTCAATCTTAGTTTAGATTGTATATGGATAAACGTTCTGACAAAGTTTCATGAAGATTGAATCAAAACTGTGCCCTCTAGAGTGTACACAAGGTTAGCTTTAGTTCTATTCCAAGGAGTTTCATAATTTTTTCTATGTGTGCTATTGCATTCTCTAATCTAGGACATGTGATAAACAAATGGTCATAATTTTCAATGTTTGGGCATCCAAATCTACACTTATTAGTATCGGATATTTTCCATTGATGAAGATTTTCCTGACATGGTAACACTCTATGCAAGAGCTTAAAATGAAAATCAGCTAACTTTTTAATTTTTTGATTCTTAATTCTATTTTGGTATATTTGAGTCCATGTTGGTCTGTCAGGAAACAGATTGTTCCAGTAATTTTCATTATGTGACCTTTTGCATATTGCTGTTTTTAGTATTTTATAATAGCTTCGAGCTTTGCATGGTAGGTCATAAATTAACTTATTTTCCACATTCAAAAAGGGTTTGAAATCTTTCTTTACTTTTGTGTTCATATCACTATTATTTAATTTTTCTTTCCATGTTTTTGGAATAGCTTTCAATATAGTTTTATATTCAATTAGCCAATTTATCTTTGTATTAAGCATTTTAAATATTTCTTCACCCGACTTGAAATTTCCGTCGGCATTTAATAAATCATCGATAAAATTTATATTACTTTTTCCCCAATTTTTAAAATATAACACCCTGCCTTTTGATTGAATAAATTTATTCCCCCAAATTATTTCCCTTCGTATGTCATAAGCATTTTGTGGTGCCTTTCTGCCTCCACCACATAAATGCCAGCTGTTTATGACCTCTTTATAAAATTGTGGTAATTGAATTGGTATATGCCTTTCTCTTTCTGCATTCATGCATAATAATTGTCCTATTCCACAACTTTCAAAATATTTGTTAGGTATGATCGCCCACGTCTCATCTTTACTGTTGTAAAGCTTATTAGCCCAAACTGCTTTCATTGATACAGAAAATGCTCTAAAGTCAATCATGTTTAGCCCCCCTTTGTCAATGTCATTTAGTAGTACTTTCCTAGCTATTTTATCTCTTTTATATCGCCAAACAAAACTAAAAAATTCTTTGTTTAATGCATTTACTACCCATTTTGGTGTGCACATTGCTGCCGTTAAATAAACTACTTTAGCTAAAGCCAATGTCTTTATGACAATGATTCGACCTTGTAAGGACAAATCTCTCACATTCCAGCATTTTAAACAGGTTTTGACACTTTCCAGTTTTGTTTCCCAATTTTTCAGTTCCATTTCTTTTTTGTTGTACCCAAAATACACACCTAAAGCTTTTGTATTCTATTTCTTTTATGCTGTTGCCATGGTAACCAAGAGAAATTTATCGCTTTTTGACAAATATTGTCAGTTATAAACCTTTCTACTTCTTTCTACTTCTGTATGTATTCTCTGCTCTTGAAGGAACTTTTTAAGATTTTAATTTCAATGTATATTTTTAGTTTTCATGTTCCTTCTTCTTCCTCGATACCTGAGGGCTAATATCATCATCTTTCTTCTTTTGCATACACTTTCTCACTGGTAAAAGTATTATGCCGTCAGGGTTCTGCCATAATTTCATGAATCGACTATTTACATAAAAGTATACATATTTCACTTAGAAGAATGAGCAGAGAGAGGTTTATGATGCTTTATTGTCAACATTTACTATTTTCTTGCCTCTCGTGTATAGTGTAACCATTTTGTCTTTCTGTCTTAACTGTGCATGTATTTTGTACACGTAGAGAGAGAGAGAGAGAGAGAGAGAGAGAGAGAGAATAAATGAATGACTTGTTTGCAAATTTAAAGTATTGCAATATTTCAGTCACAGTCATACTAGGACTATGGGAGTGTGATAATGAAAGGCAGTGGTGTGCAATGGATTGTCGTTTACAGTTGAAAAGATTGCCGTTTTCAGCCTCCATCGGGAGTTGAACCCAGGACAGGTAGATCAGCAAGCCAGCGCTTAACCCAATTAGCTATAGAACAGAGAGAGAGATGAACACATTTTCGCTTATACTGCAGCAACTTCAGTGCTAATCGTTTCAAATGATTATTCTGTACCCAAACTTAATTCTTCCGCTAGTATCGTAAGAAACCCTCTTTTTGCAGAGCCAGTATTTTTTTTGCCAAATCTAAACAAATATAAGGAATAGAATAGGAAAGGGAAAAAACTAAACCAACTTTTCAGATCGTTTCTAGGGATTTCCACGTGTTACTAAGGAGCGATAATTACCGTTCGCCACTTTATAATGTCAATTAACCATAATCCAGTGATATGAAACTGAAATCACTTCAAGCAAATCAAAGGAGGGTTTCATGTAATCACAACGGTAGACAACCGTATAAAAACGAAGGAAATAGCCTATGCTCTTGTAAAACTCGTTGCCATGACAACATGCCTTAGATAACAAAACAATGCCCGTAATAGTAATCCAAAATGACTATACAATAATCGTGTGGCGTAAAACTAGTTTTGGGCATGGGGCCAAAAACACCCCTTATCGACCCTAGGCCTTTGCTTTCTGTAGCTTTTATATGGCAAAATGCTAGAACATAGGATTTCTTGGAAAATGTTGAAGATTTTGACATGGAAATTGGTATATATAGTCATCTTATTGAGTACATGAAAATTTGTGCGTACTGGATGTCAAGGTCATTCTTTGACCTTTGACCCTGGTCTCTCATATTTTGACAATTTCACAGATCTCCACAATAGCCACTGGGCCAATTGTAAACAAATTTCATGTAGAGCCTCTAGGGTCTAGGGGGCGGGGGAACGTAAATTTGTTCAAACGGTCTGGGTCACATGACCAACATGGCTGCCATGCCCATATATGGTAAAAACTTTTTAAAATCCTCTTCTTCAGAACCAAAAGGCCGATGGCCTTGCAACTTGGTTTGTAGAATTGGGTACATGAGGACTACCATGTGCAAATTATGACCTTTGGTTGACCTTGACCTTGACCTTATTTAAGGCAATGTCAAGTGTGGGAAAATGCTAGAACAAAATATTTCATGGCAAGTTTAGAAGGTTTTGGCCTAAAAGTATATACATACGTCTTAATTGGTAATTAGAAGATTTGCAGGTAAAAGATGTCAAGATCATTTTTTGACCTCTGACCTATGTCTCTCATATTTTGACAATTTCAGGCATCTCCTCAAACGCCATTGTGCTAATTGTAACCAAATTTTATACACAGCCTCCAGGGCTGAGGGAACTAAAAAAAATTTCAAGCCGTCTTGGTCACATGACATACATGGCCATCATACTCAGGTGAGCAATTCAGGGCCTCATGGCCCTCTTGTTTTAAGAATTAAGACCGATAGTTCTGAGCAAACAGTGCATACCCAGATCAGACCACCAGTAAAGTTTGATCAGGGTCTATACCGTTGTCCATTCCATCAGTATCTTTTGGTAGCACTACTGCACTTTAAAACCAAACTGTTCCATTAAAAAAAAAAGTATGGTGTCTATATTTTAGGTATCCGAATTCGCAGAATTTTTACGGTACCGTCAGTTATGAGAAATATTGAACTTCATTTTACACCGGCGCGACACCAGCTAATACCACAGTTTTCACTGAAAACCAGCGCGACACTGAATAAACTATTCTCTCACTTAACACTAGCGCAACACTGACTAACACTATTCTCACATTTATCACCAGCACAACGCTGACTAAACTACACTACTCAAAATATTTAAAGGGCCACTTTATACTTTTTTCCATTGAGGACAAAGCAATGCATCCCTTCTTGGAGGATCATAAACTTTCTATCAACAAAGACATGAAATTACCAACTCAATGTCAAAACTTTGGAAAGCGTCGGGGTTACTGACTGCACAAGTTTTGAACCGATATTAATCTTGCCGATGTCAATGGACTGATTTTAGTAAAATTGGATTTTTTTTTTGGGGGGGGTGGGAGTGGGGGAAGGGGGAGGGGGAATGCTATTCGTAAAGAACAAATGAAAAGCATGAACATTTCAACCAAATCAAAACGAGCATTTAGGTTAAAAAACCGAATGTCTTAAGGTTATCCATTTGAAAGGATCACTTTAGACTCAAGTTTATGAGATTTTATAGGCTTTAAGAAAAATGCCTCGATTTCAGAAAATTCGAAAATTGCAAAATTTGCTCCATAGAAATGAGCAAGGCATCAGGTGTTTTGAAATTCTTATTGTCTCAAACGTCCATCCTTTTTTTAAAATGCTGCGGCAAACAATGGGAAATTCTTGGCCACTTGTGTTCGAATTTATGGGCCGTTGGACCATGTATACGAGGGATGTTCAGATAGTTCTGTTCGTGACGTCGTATTTTGGAAACCATCATAAATACAGAGCTTCTGATAGCGAAAATATATAAAGGTATGATACGTCCGGACAACCCTGCAAACGCGGTGTATATGTTCTAAAGGACATATTTTTGAACGTTTTTAAAGAGGTATACCCTACAGCCACTGCAGATTTTTACTTAAGAAGGTCATAGTTCATATATGAGCAGTCTTTGAAATATTTTCATCATTGCTACTAAAACCTAGTCTCCAGGCAACTGTGACCTGTAAATATCGCGAAAACATATTCAATCTAGGTACCATACTGTCCCTTCAATTTAGGTTATTAGCCCAGTGGTATGACTGGGGCCAAATAACAGGCGTAGTAACTCAATAAACAAGAGGGCCATGAGGCCCTGAATCGCTCACCTGGGCATTGGCAAGGTGGCTTTTTCTTATCATGTCTGAAATTGTCAAAATATAAGTCTTGGGTCAAAAGTCAAAGAATGAACATGACCGCTTGTACTCATAAATCTTCATGTACTCATCAAGACAACCATATATACCATTTTTGGGCCAAAATCTTCAAAACTTTCTACGAAATCTTATGTTCTAGCATTTTCCCATATTTAACCATGCCGTAAAAAAGGTCAGGGTAAACCCAAGGTCACCATTTGAACTCTCTTGGTGGTACTCTAGTACTCCATGCTACTTACCAAGTTTCAAGGCCATAGGTGTATTGGTTCTGGAGAAGAAAAATATTAAAGATTTATACCATAAGTGGTAATGGCGGCCATGTTGGTCATGTGACCTGGACCGTTTGAACAAATTTTTATTCAATCAACCCCTGGAGGCTCTATATGAAATGTGTTTACAATTGGCCCTTTGACTTTTGAGGAAATGGTTACGAATATCAAAATATGAGCGATCTGGATCAAAGGTCAAGAAATGACCTTGACCTCTTGTACTCATAATTCTTCATGACCTCATTAAGACAACTGTATATACCAATTTTTAGGCCAAAATCTTCAAAACTTTCCATGAAATCTTATGTTCTAGGATTTTCCCATATTTGACCTTGCCGTAAAAAAGGTCAAGGTCAACACAAGGTCATAATTTGAATTATCTTGATAGTACTCAAGTACCCAATGCTACATACCAAGTCTCAAGGCCATTGGTTAATTGGTTCTGGCGAAGAAGGTTTTTAAAGGTTTTTACCATATATGGGCATAGTGGCCATGTTGGTCATGTGACCATGACCGTTAGAATTTTTTTTCATTCCCTCAACCCCTGGAGGCTCTATATTAGATTTGGTCACAATTGGCCCAGTGGTTTTTGAGGAGATTGTTTGAAATTGTCAAAATATGAGAGTACTGGGTCAAAGGTCAAAGAATGACCTTGACCTCTTGTACTCACAAATCTTCATGTACTCATTAAGATGACTGTATATACCAATTTTTAGGCTAAAATCTTCAAAACTTATCATGAAATCTCATGTTCTAGCATTTTCCCAAATTTGACCTTGCCGTAAAAAAGGTCAAGGTCAACACAAGGTCATAATTTGAACAATCCTGATAGTACTTAAGTACCCAATGCTACATATCAAAACTCAAGGCCATCGGTCAACTGGTTCTGGAGAAGAAGATTTTTAAAGGTTTTTACCATATAAGGGCGTGGTGGCCATGTTGGTCATGTGACCTGGACGGTATGAATAAATTTTTGTTCCCTCAACCCCTGCAGGCTTTATATGAAATTTGGTTTCAATTGGCTAAGTGGCTTTTGAGAACTTGTTAGAACTTGTCAAAATATAAGAGTTCAGGGTCAAAGGTCAAAGAATGACCTTGACCTCTTATACTCGTAAATCTTCATGTAGTCATTAAGATGACTGTAGATACCAATTTTTAGCCCAAAATCTTCAACAGTTTCAAAGATATCTTATGTTGTAGCATCTTGCCATATAAAAGCTTAAGGAAGCAAATTTGACCTTACCGTAAAAAATGTCAAGGTCAACCCAAGGTAATAATTTGAACAATCTTGGTAGTACTCGCGTACCCGATGCTACATACTAAGTTTCAAGGCCATCGGCCTATTGGTTCTGGAGAAGAAGATTTTTTCAGGTTTTTATCATATATGGGCATGGCGGCCATGTTGGTCATGTGACCAGGACCGTTTGAACAACTTTTCGTTCCTAAGGTCCCAGGAGGCTCTATATGAAATTTGGTTACAATTGGCCCAGCGGTTTCAGAGGAGAAGTCGTTTGAAATTGTGGACGGACGGACGACGGACGACGGACGGACGACGGACGACGGAGCCTTACCATCCTATAAGCTCCCCCGGAGCCGCTGGCTCAGGTGAGCTAAAAACATATATCTTTGTATAGTGTCAGGTATCATTGTAAAGATGGAATGTAGTGCTTTCAATACATGCATAGCATTTGTACCCAGTATACCGCTAAACAAAGTTATGCGGCTAGAATCAGAACTTTCTGAACAACCCTCGTACTTTGTAGTAATGTCTACGGGAAAATATCCTGCTGCTCCTCTAAATATTTTGAGTAGTGTATTCTGCCATTAAACATCGGCGCAACACTGACTCACACTATTCTGCCATTTACCACCAGCGCGACACTGACTAACACCATATGCTTCCTTTTAACATCAGCGCGGAGCCAACTAACACTGTAGTTCGTATAATACGAGGTCCTATTCTGTCAATGCCATCTTCATTTTAGTGAGTTGACAGCGCTGACACGACTGTTAGTCGGAGTTTGGCGGATTTACCGACTTCCCTATATTTCAGATTATGGAACTGAACCCTTAATTTGAATCGTCTTTGTAGGACGGGCCAATGCTAAAGCAGGTTAAAGCTTCTTGTTGCACTTAAAATTGTCGGTTTCTGGAGACTATTACAAATGCAATCAGTCTGTATTTTCATCCTTTGGAAATATTGGGACTCCTAAAGTATTAATGGTATTATCCAAAAATTGAAACAGTTTGATTTAGCAATGTAGTAATGCGTCCAAAAGCTGCAGATGGATCTTGGTCTGCACTGTTTGCCCAGATCTATTGTCCAACTGTTTAGAAGTTTTACGTTATTTTGGTCTTAATGAGCAGAATATCATGTGCAAGGCCGCCTGAAAGGCCTCTAAGCCCCGGCGTAAACTAAACGTTCCAAAATATACCAGAAAACTTTATGATCCTAAAGGACAGGATATATTATCGCTACTACGATAAAATACAAGGAGACGTTTAATTGGCGCAACACGACATTTAAGGTGTTTTGGTAAAATTCCTTGTTTTTGCATTTTTTTTTTTCAAAGGGAAACAGCTTTTGTGACCTTCTGTTTGCTTCCCTGGATTTCGAGAGCCCTTCAAAAATGTTCTCTACTCTTAAAGGGGACAAAGCAGAGAGACGAGCAAATTATTTCATTTAAAATTTGGTCTCTTTAGACAAGGGAAGCAAAATTGAAAACATTTGAGGTGCTTCCCCTGAAAAGGGACCTATCTTCTTTACATTTTTTTTATTTTATTTTCACGCGGATTCGCTTATGAGGGTGATTAAATTCATTTAGCAGTAAATAGTGATTCTAGTAAACACCATATTATTCCACTATGTTTATTTACGGAAGCTGCATGCTCAACGATATGTTCCACTGTTGAAAGTGCACGTACAAGCGTAGACAGTACTTTTTTACGAAGGAAAGTAGACACATAAAGCCCTTAATCGCATTGATAAAATATTATTCATATATGCCACCTGTGTC
The DNA here is from genome assembly GCA_963989385.1 of Ctena decussata. NCBI lineage: Eukaryota > Metazoa > Mollusca > Bivalvia > Lucinida > Lucinidae > Ctena > Ctena decussata. The sequence continues at coordinate 28,312,432 of OZ022503.1, read as the reverse complement.
CTTGTGCTTGTTTATTCCAACAGTTTTTTCTTTATTGATACAGTCAGTAATGAACAATGTTCTTGTTGTTGTTTTTTTTCTAAGGTCTGACTGTTATTACTACCAGACAAAGAACTAGTGCATCCTGAAAGCAAAACACTACGTCGGATCATAAAAAACACAAAGACGGCTGAAAAAGGTCATGATCAGGAGCTGATAAAACCATTACCACTTCCCAACCACGACACTAAACGGGAAATAAAATATGAAATAACTGTACATAGTAAGGACATACGAGCGGACAGCAAAATATATAGCCCTTCCCATGGTCACGAAGCAAAACAATAAGCATACAAAACAATAAAGCTGGAAACACTCAGATACCGTATATTTAAGCTAAACTAGAAAATAGGTAAAATACTTGTTTCAATTTATTTAACCTATTTTCTGGTCTGGCTTATATACAATATCTGAAAGTGTCTCCAACTTTTTTTACCAGATTTGAGAAAATAAGGCTTGAATTTTACTTCCTATAACTATACTGCATACAAGTAATTCAATATTAAGGTGAATGTATATACTCGAGTCAAAGCAACTTTTCCTCTGTCATTTATTCCCTTCTTTTGGAAAAGGAGTCAGTGGGAAGTCAACCCCAACCATTCAGGAAATATTTTCCCCAATAGGAGCAATTTATCTCCTTTATGAGATGACCCATCGCGAAAGGAGAGAAAAAGAAAAAAATGTTAAAATGGCCGCACCGAAAAAATGTATTTATTCAGTTAAATAATATACTGAGCAATAGTGAAGATGCTACATTCTAATTAACAGTTTGAAACTAACACAGTGATATATAGTTTAAAGTCGTGCAAGACGTTCAGCAAAAGAATGGCTTTAAAATCATGAACCTGATACTCTCTGTAACAGAGTTATCCTTACTTATTTGATTTGTTTTTTGCATATTTTGTTAAGCACCAGCTTGCGCATGCGCAGATGCACACTTTTTGTTGATCTAAAGCGTTGCAGCCAGATTGATAGAAAAAGGCAACATTGTTGGCCAGAAAATAAAAGTTTTGTTTTTGGAATTTCAAATTATCTTCCTTTGCATTAGAAATTTAGGGATTTACGATTATTCTTTGGTTTATCACTGTTTTGAGCAACTTATTTTTCGTTGCTGTAGCAAAGTAAATCGAGCATTTTACTAACTATTAATTTCAAAGAAAACTGAGACAATAATTATGTGCGGTAACATCAAATTAATTTCATGGGAAGACATGGGAATTTCCATTCTTATTGTGTATTTGAAGAAACAGCGATATTTGAACACTGGGTTTCAAAGACATGAAACTGCATATAGATGTGTGTTTTCCTTCTTCTTCTTTTTTTTTTTTTTTTTTTTGACATTTGTGGTACCACTGATTATTGGTTGGGCCCTGGGCCATAATAAGGATGGTTGTACTATATAATATGTTGTTTTAACCAGCTGAAAATGCCAGATCGACTTCCTTTATTTGCACCGCTGAAACCTGGACCCCTGTCCACGCTCAAATAATGAATTTGCTCTATCTGAAACGGCTTTTACAGTTTTCTACTAGTACCTTGGCCTTAAATATATGTGTTCTTATTCATTAATCTTTATGTCCCCATAAAACAGTAAAAATAGATAAAAAAATCACGTGTAGCGTTTTCATTTTTGTTAAGTATATATTGACCCATTCATGGAAACGTTTCGCCCGCCTGGAAAGTAAACAGGAGGTCACAACTGTTGTTCCCCTTTGAAAAAGTGATGATAAATATACAGAGGTGTACCCATTCACCTGAATTATAGCCTGCAAGGGCATACACTATATATTTGCGGATGCAATGGTACCATTAACAAGTAACATCCAGGTTTTATTGTTGGCGTTTATTTCGTAACCCTAAACGTGGAATCGAGCTTAAGCAAAGTGATAGGCAACCATTTAAACAAAGCTATTAGACAAACATTAATGTATACGGCACATTAGAACGAAATTTCAGCTTTTGAAATATTCAGATGTTATTACAAACGTCTGAAAGTGGCCAGGACTTTTGTGTTAACCCCATCCATTTGTGTTAACTTTGTGTTAACTCCTACAACTTTTTAGCTCTCCTGAGCCAGAGTCTCCGGGATAGCATATAGGATAAGCAGGCTCCGTCGTCCGTCCGTCGTCCATCCGTCGTCCGTCCGTCAACATTTTCAAGCAAGTAGATCTCTAAAGCTACTGGGCCAATCCCGTTTAAATTTCATGTGTAGCATAATTCGGCAGGGGGAAAGGCTGCATTAGGTTTTGGGGCATGTCTGGCCGAAACTGAGGTTACCATAGCAACCAAAAGCTCCTATTGATTTATAATGGGAAAATGGTGTCTCCAGTTTTTTTCGGTCAATTCTGATCGGATTTTTTTCAGACTTGCAGGAAACAACGAGAGGCACAAGAACTCAACAAGTTCGGAATTCAGCCCGATCCGATTTTCCATCGCGGAGTTAGTTGCCCTTGGCCACGGGGCTAATACCAATTTGGTTACCTGTGCTTTCGACCGAGTCTGTACTATACAAAGTGGCTTTCGACCGAGAATACGATCGTAAGCATTACCAATAACGATAAATGGTACTATTGTTGATGGCTATCGACCTAGCTGATATTGCTGTCGATTGTCTAGGTCGACAGCAACTTTTGCATGTATGGCAATTGACTGACTCTGTCGAAAGCACAGGTAGGCAAATTGGTATTACCCCCGTGTTGGCGTTCCTATAGACTTTTTATGGGGAAATCGTTTCTCCACATTTTTTCGCTCATTTTTAAATCGGATATTTTTCGCACTTACAGACAACAATGACAGGCAAGAAGTCTCGGTCAAGTTCATAACAGAGTTACTTGTCCTTGAGGATCAAATAGTACAGTGTCTTCAGCGTTTCCCGGTCAATTTTGATCGGATCCTTTTCAGACTTGCAGGAAACGAGGACAGGCAAAAAAAACTCGGAAAAGTTCGAAATTAAGCCCGATCCGATTTTCAGTCGCGGAGTTAGTAGTTCTTGAGCCTTCCTATAGACTTTGTACTGAGAAAATCATGTTTCCCCATTTTTTCGCTCATTCTTAATCGGATCTTTTTCATAATTGCAGGACACAATGACAGGAAAGAAGTCTCGGATTAGTTCGAATATCGGTCAGATTAGACAACATAACAGAGTAACTTGCCCTTGAGCGTCAAAGAATACAGTGCCTTTTGCTTTTCTCGGTCCATTTTTCATCGATTCTTTTTCAGACTTGCAGTGAACAAGGACAGGAACAAGAACTCGGGTAAGTTCGAAATTCAGCCCGATCCGATTTTCAATCGCGGGTTTAGTTGCCCTTGAGCAATCCTATAGACTTTGTTCGGGGAAAATCGTGTCTGCACATTTCTTCGCTTATTTTAATCGGATGTACACTGAACGCCAAAAGAAACGCCTACAAGTTTAGGTTTAGTTTTCTTCTGTCAACTGATTTATGGTTTTAAATCATATATAGCAGAAAACACCACTGGCATCTGCCAACAATATAAACTTATCTTCTTGCAAAATTAAACTTGGATTAAAGAGTTATCTCAATTTATCGTGAAACATTCAAAGTTGTTGTAAGAGTTGTCTTTCCTTTGGCAGTATAACAAATTGTTTCCAAAACACGACTCTGATTTGTGGTTATGAAAAAAAACGTCGGTTTTATTACCATGGTATTCTTCTTAGGAACATGACAGCAATTTGAAGTTGAACACTTGTCAAATTATCTCCCTTGCAATTAAACAAATAGCAAAATGGGAAGTCCAATAACATCAAAAGCTCTGCGGTGCTACGAAAAATTTCTTTACGAACCTTTTTATTTTACTCTTGTTAATTCATTTAACCTCTTTATATGAATGGTTTCTGTTCTTTTCAAGAAATACAGGGTGTTATAAGATCTATGGAAATCCTATGGTAAGCCAGTGTTACTGTTGCTTCTGCCAACTTTCACCTGATTGTTTCTCTGAAACGCAAGGCTCGACTGCTTTGATTTTTTCGCTGTTTCTTACCCTTGCCGCGAACATTATGTCTGGAGAAAATAATTAGCTGAGCACTATATGGAATTTAAAATTCAGCCCCTGAAAGTATGGCGACTTTAAGTTTAACCCAACCACAAAAGCAAGCGTTCTGGTCTCTAAAGTTTATGAAATACTGATGCGTTAAGGTGCTCATTCTGTCGGAGTATCATAAACAAAGTAACTTAAAATGTCTAAATAAGAGCATATACCTTTACCTTCAAATAAAGTGGGCGTATACATTGTATGCTTTTCTTTTGGCGTTCAGTATATTTCATACCTGCAGGAAACAATGGCAGGTAGAAGTCTCGAATATCAGTCAGATTGGACTTATCATAACAGAGGTGCTTGCCATTGAGCGTCAAAGAATATAGTGTCTCCAGCTTTTTCGGTCAATTTTGATCGAATATTTCTAGGACATTCAGGGAACAAGGACAGGCACAAGAGCTCGGACAAGTTCGAAATTCAGCCCGATCCGATTTTCAATCGCGGACTTAGTTACACCTCAGCGATCCCATAGACTTTGTATGGGGAAAATTTTGTCTCAACATTTTTTCGCTCATTTTAATCAGATATTTTTCATACTTGCAGGAAACAATGACAGTTAGATTGGACATCATAACAGAGTTACTTGCCCTTGGGCGTCAAAGAATATAGTGTCTCCAGCATTTTTCGGTCAATTTTGATAGGATCTTTTTCTGACTTGCAGGGGACGAGGACAAACACAAAAATCGGACAAGTTTGATATCCAGCTCGATTTGATTTTCAAAATCGGGGTTTGTTGTCCTTGAGCGATCCTATAGACTTTGTATGGAGAATATCTGTCCCAACAATTTTTCCCTCATTTTAATCAGATGTTTTTCATAATTGCAGGAAACAATGACAGGCAAGAAGTCGCAGATGATATCGAATATCGGTTGGATTGGTCTTATCATAACAGAGCTACTTGCACTTGAGCGTCAAAGAATAAAGTGTCTCCAGCTTTTTTCGATCAGTTTTGATCGGATCTTTATCAAACTTGCAGGTATCGAGGACAGGCACAAGATCTCAGATGAAATCAGTTTAGCCATATCCAATTTTTCATCGCAGAGTTAGTTGCCCTTGAGCGTTTCTGTGGAGTTTGTGTGTGTGTGGGGGGGAATCGTGTCTCCACATTGTTTCGTACATTTAATTGTATGTTTTAGCTACCTTGAGCCGATGGCTTCTGGGAAGCTTTCAGTATAGGAAGATTGTCTGTCGTCCGTCGTCATCCGTCAACTATCGTCCTACACTCCTTTGAGCGACTTCTCAAAAACTACCAAGCGGATACAAGTGAAATCGTATGTGGAGAATCCAGGCAAACGAGGAACAAAGGTTTGTTACTTTGGTTGTGATCTGTCAACTAGGCTGGGAGCTAGGGCAGATAACTCTGTTTTAGCAAAAAACCTTCTTCTCCGAAACCAGAAATGCGAACGAGCAGAAATTTTGCAGGCAGCATCGGGGAAGCCTGCCCATTCAAATTTGTTTAAATCATGAATTGTTTTTTTTTTTTAATTTGCCCCCCTTGCAGGGTCGTGAGCTTCCAATATACTTACAAAGTTTCAAATGATGTTTTATCTGCAAGCAATTGACGGGTCGAAGTGAAATTTTATATGGAAACTGCTGGTATAGGGAAATTATGTCCCCCCAACGGAGGTGAGGGGGACATATTGGTTTCAGTGCCAAGTGTCGGCGTCGGCGTGACAATTTGTATCCTGTATATTTCTTCAACCAGTGGGTAGAATTGTACCAAAAATTGCGTGGATACATCATTTGGACAAGCCAGTGACCTGATCAAGTTTCGGTGAGTTTATTCTAATTTTCAAGATCACAGGAGGTCTTCAACTGTTAAATTTCATGCGTCGGCTCCGGCGTCACACTTAACTGTACCCATGATATCTTTTGCTCCAATCAATGGAATTTCACCAAACTTTCATCGATATATCATTTGGAGCTTATTAGATTTTGGTGACCTTGACCTCATTTTCAAGGTCACAGGAGGACTTAAATGTCGTGAAAATTTCTTGTATGCACAATATCTCTTGAAACAATGAATGGAATTTCACCAAACTTGCATGGATATATTATTGGGACAAGCTTTTGAGCCGATTAGAGTTTGGTGACCTTGACCTCATTTTCAAGGTCAGTGTCGGCAAGACAATTTCTTGTACCCACAATATCTCTTGAACCAATCAAAGGAATTTCACCAAACTTTCATGGATATATCATGTGGACAAGTTTAAGAACTGGTTAGATTTTGGTGACCTTGACTTCATTTTCAAGGTCACAATAGGACTTAAATGACGTGAAAATTAGATTTTGGTGACCTTGACCTCATTTTCAAGGTCACAGGAGGACATAAATGTCGTGAAAATTTCTTGTATGCACAATATCTCTTGAAACAATGAATGGAATTTCACCAAACTTGCATGGATATATAATTGGGACAAGCTTATGAGACGATTAGATTTTGGTGACATTGACCTCATTTTCAAGGTCAGCGTCGGCAAGACAATTTCTTGTACCCACAATACCTCTTGAACCAATCAAAGGAATTTCACCAAACTTTCATGGATATATCATGTGGACAAGTTTAAGAACTGGTTAGATTTTGGTGACCTTGACCTCATTTTCAAGGTCACAAGAGGACTTAAATGACGTGAAAAATTCTTGTACACACAATATCTCTTGAACCGCTGGATGTAATTTCACCAAACTTGCATGGCTATATTACTGGGACAAGCTTAAGAGCTGTTTAGATATTGGGGACCTTGACCTTATTTTCAATGTCACTGGAGGACTTCAATGACAGTTTCTTGTACCCACAATATCTCCTGAATCAATGGATGGAATTTAACCACACTTGCACGGATACATTATTGGGACATGTTGAAGAGTTAATTACATTTTGGTGACATTGATCTTATTTTCAAGTCACTGGAGGACTTGGATAACAATTTCTTGTACTCACAATATCTCCTGAACCAATGGATGAAATGTAAGCAAACATGCATGGATACATCATTGAGACAAGTTTAAGAGGTGATTAGATTTTGTTGACCTTGACCTCATTTTCAAGGTCACTTGAGGACTTAGCTGATAATTTCTTGTACCCACAATATCTTATGAACCAGTAAATGGAATTTCACCAAACTTGCACGGATATATCACTGAGACTAGCTTTGGAACTGATCAGATGTTGGTGACCTTGACCTTATTTTCAAGGTAAAGGATGACTTAAATGTGCAAAAATTTCACTGAAATTGATGTATCTCATTAGCCTTTGGCTTGATTTCCATTTTACTCTCATAGATATACCTTTGAGACAATCTCAAGAGTTTACTTTGTTTTGATGACCTTGACGCCATTTTCAAAGTCAAAAGCTTACTTACAAATGCATATTTAAAAAAAAAAAACAAAAAAAAAAACAAGTTTTTTCATGTACATATTGACGGACATTCATCAGACTTTAATGAATATATTGTTGTGACAGGTTTAAGACAAGTTTGGTACTTAGTGACTTTGACCAATTTTTGAAGGACACAGTCTTCTGTGAATATCTTTAGAACAAGTGGATGGATTTTCTCTAAAATTGCATAGATATTTTCTTTGTACAGGCTAGTTATTCTTTAGAGGGGATGGGAAATGGGCTTGTGGGGGACATCAGTTTTTCTCTGAAAAACATTTCTAGTAATAATATGTATCTTTAATCATGATCAGTCATCTACGCTCGGAACCAGGGCAGATAACTCTATTTAAGCAACAAAATGTTCTTCTCCGAAACTAGAAATGCGAACAAGCTTAAATTTTGTTTAGCAATAGAGGCCATGGCCAGTGTTAATTGACTATTAACCAATGCCTTTCATATTTGGATAGTATTAAATTATCTGATAAATTTGTTCAAATAATGATTCTAGTTTGACCTTTGGCCCTTTTTACTCAGGTGAGCGAGTCAGGGCCTCATGGTTCTCTTGTTCTCTAAAGCAAGCAGGGTGCACAAACATGATTTACAGATATATGAATCGAATATCATTGTTATGTATATTTTGGTAACCTATTTGCAGAGTCGATTTTGTATTTATATGTAGGAATGGAATTACGCGCTTATCAGGAGTGAACACTTTTAAATGACATATAAAAGTAGCTATTCTGAAACTCTTTCATGTTGTGGGGACATAAGTATGACCATTTGATTTTCAAGTCTGGTCAGTGAACGACTAGAATTGATAGTTTCATGAAATTTGTAGATCTAAAATAAACATTTTCTAGATTTTTTTCACAAAACGATAAACCCTTGAAGCAGTTTACAAAATTTACAAACAGTTGTTTTCAAAGCTATATCGTATTGAGAAATCAAAGACTCGCAAAAAAACAGTGTAGATACCATCTGGAGCTACCTCATATAGATCTACCCTAATTAGGGGATTATAACAATCCATCATGAGTGTCCATGTAGGATAGGGAAATCTCACCCGAGGGGTCGGAATTTGAACCAGGGACGAGGCTTGCCGAGTCCCTGGTTGAAATTCCGACCCCGAGGGTGAGATTTACCTATCCTACATGGACTGGCTCATGATGGATTATTTTTCTCCGTCTGTTAGCAGATTTTAAACCTAAAGTCGGATTAGGCTTCAGAACAGGAAAATTCTTACTTTTTAACCAATGATCTGAAGTAAATTTCGAGCAGCCCAGTGTGTTTATCGGGTCCTAAAATGGGTGTAAACACTGTTTGCACCTCAAAATTAGACGGAAAACACGATATGTGGACTATTTTATCTTCCAGAGGGCGAAAACAAAATACAACTTAGCCTCTCACGTCACGCGCGTCAAGTTTGCTAGCGACGTTTTTAACCGGTTTTAGTGACGCCATTAAAATTGATTGACGTCACAAACCCATGATCTGCTATCAAACGTCATCCGACATGCTTGCGGGTCCATTTTGTTCATTTAAAATTAAAATATTAGTCCAAAAATGAAAAAGTATGGTTGCTAATATAAGAAAGATGTTGCCAGGTATAAGATAGAAATTTCTTATATGTGCTGAGAGCCTATCTTACATAGGCAAAGGTGGGAGAAAACTGTACTCAAAATCGTCTTTTTGGGAGGTAACGACTCGCCAAATGACGATTTTCAATACAGTTATCCTCCACATTCTAATGCACTTTTAACATTTTCACCATTAAAAGAGTGCTACGCTACTTTGCACCTACAGCAAACGCTTTCATTCAGATCCAGATCCATTTCATTTGTTCAGTTATATTGTCTATATATTGTATTGTCATATGAATTTATTGAAGAAATAAATACGTAGCTGTGTATCAAAAACATTCCGGAATTGTCACTGTTAAATTGACTTATGAGTTCGGACTTATGATTTGGGTACTTTGACCACTTTCATTTAAACCAAACGCTTTCATCTACATAAAACCAGACGTCAGCCAATGAGAAGCGACATTTAGCGACGTTAATGACGTCGAGTTTCCGATAGTATATCGCAGGATATACTGTCGCAAATTTCTGACATTATCCAATCAGATGTCGCGTTACATACCTAAGTACATTAGAATTGCAAATTAGCTTTTTTCATTTTTGGTGCTTTAATAAGTGTTGATTCAGTATTAAAGAAGGGAATGCTTGTCAACAGTCAATGCTTAATTGACTGTTTAGTCGATTCCTCTTAACTCAAAATGCAGAGATCAGAATTTAGATTTAGACACATAAGTAGTTTGGAATGTTAACTGTAAACATGCATTTCATTTGTTAATTTGGGCTTAAAGAAGTACTCAGGGGATTAAGTTTGTTTTGAATACATAAAGGAAACGTTCATTGATCCGTGTTTTGAAATCTAAATGTGTTTTCTTAGGTATTTCTGGTTGACTGTTGCAGTGATAAGGTATTCCTAAGCTTAATGACAGGATCTGTTTATCCTAATAACATGATGTTTATATGATCCAGGCGCGTTCAGGATATGTGCCTCTTGGAAAAATGTCCAAGTTTGTATTGATATATTTTCTAATTAACATTTTTGAATGTAGAAATAAGCAAGGGCTTATTGCAATTTTCTCAATTTCGGGAATTTCCAGTAGCACTAGCTTAATTATGTACGTAAATACAGCTACGCAAAGCCTTTTGAGTAGTATTTAAATCTAGCAAATGATTTAATCGGAGGTTTATTTGCCTTAGCTTGTCCATTCAATATCTCAAAGTTAGATTATGATGCTTACAAGCAATTACCAAATAAGTGGCTTCTGCTACAATCCATGTGGAGGTCAATGCACCGGCTGATAGACTTTATTTACATACCAGGAAAAATCCAATCAACAACGCCGATATGCAGTCTGTTTTGTTTGAGATGCCTGATGCGAATCAGTCAGTCCCTGTTCTATCTGCATTAATGAGGTCCGATATCAACATATTAATGATAACCGTTTTATGTTGTCTTTTATTTATTTATTTTTTTGCTGAATTATCTTCACATTTTCCCATATATTCTTGCCAGATTTGTTAAAAATATAAAGATATATTTAAAAATGATTCTGTTTCAATATTAGTAAGAGTGAGTTAAACTATTACAGTGACTCTAGCTTTTGAGTGGCTTCGATTCAACCACAAGCTCGCAATTTTTCATTATTTAGTTTCAAATTTTAAAACTGTGCAGACGGATAGCTTATATAACTCTTATCCTCAAATACCTTTATTTAATGGGGTTTATTCTTATCTTTTTTTATCTTTTTTTTTTTGAAATCTCAAATGAAAAAAAAATACTTCTTGAAATATTCAAAATCTGATTTTTTTTCAATATGCCTCATTCGCGTAAACAAAATGTATCTGATAGAAAACGGAAACTGGCAAATAAACCAGCTTACAAAAAACGATTATCCGCCACTGCCAAGCTTTGTCAGACGCTATTATCCAAAGGGTGATTTTCTGCAAATATGCTTTGCGAAAGTTCGCCGCAAGTCGTGTCGAAACCTCTATTGTGGTTAGCGATTGGCGATGACAGCCAATTTCTTGAAGAACTGCGCCGTCAAAATATGATTTCCGTGTCAATACCGTAGCTCGTGTATTGGATAGCGAGATAGAATGAAGATAGATTCAATGTAATATAAATGGAAGAAAACCTTCTAAACCGCGGCCAATATGTTCAGATTGCATTCACAGTAAAGGGACGCTAAATAGTAGTAAACTCATACTACAAAAATTGCATTCAGACATAGTTTTAGTTATTTTTACTACTATTATCATTATCATTGTTGTTGTTATTATGTTTATTATCAAAGACCATAGAGTGAATATCATCTGATACAAGCCTCGAGGAAATCACAACCTCTTTAAAGTTAAGCTGTATTTTCATCTTTTAAACAAATCATCAACTTTTAGATTTTCAATTAGGTTCAGTGAGGAATTGTAAGTGATAATTAGTCTCGAAAGTGTTATTACATAATTGGAATCGTAATACGCAATGGTATAAATAATTAGCGCCGGATGAAAAGGTTATTTGAGGCGTATGTTAACAGGGGATACTCAGATCAGCCTGCGCCTCCGCGCAGTCAGATCAGAGTCTTTCCTTCATGTTTATATAATCTATGAAACCTGGGAAATCTAAATAGTAAATATTTGTGGTTCTGAGTCAACATTTATGCACAGGCTGATTCACGTGTGTACCGTACGCACATAGCTTTGAAGCTAATACAATGCCAATCAAATCTTGTTTGATTTCCCTGGAGATATTAGCAATTTCATAATACATGAATCGAGCATAGGATTACAAAAAAAACCAAGTCCCGAAGTATTTTACATAGGATCAAACGTGTTAAGATTCTAAGACCTATTATTACTGTACGCTGCCTTTGGCTGCAATATCAATGTGGAAATCATTTAAAGATCTGCAAGTATATTGAGTCTTAAACATTCCATTTTGCTGGATTATATCAGCTGAACATTTGGTAGCAAATATCCAGGCAGTACCGGACTAAGGTGATAAATAAAGCAACACCTGTACACTTAGAACGTTCTAATCAACTCTGGTTAACTATGTATATACAAGAGCTGTTACGAACCGAAAAAATGGCATAGCTACTAAACGACCTGATAACCAGGTCGTTTGTTAACTATGACTATTTTTCGTTTCCTAACAGCTCTTTTTTGCTCGTAACATCATTGAAAATAAAATCAACCAAGTATGTAATTGGCATAATACACAGCTAGAGAACTAATACGAGAGTAATTGAGTAAGGATGATATAAAGAACCACAGAAGGGACATTTAGTTACTTTTATTAATTTGAAAAGAAAAGAAAACAAACAAAAATGAAAAAGATGAAGGCTTATCCATACACATGAAAAGATGGGAATAGCCGCTGGATTTGACAACATAGCTGCAAAACGAGTCCGGGACATAAAAAAAAACTGATATTGTAAGATGTACAGTAAAGGATGGAGAACAAACAAATGGCCTGTCGAGTAGACTCATCCGCTGATTATTAATTTCCCCAACCTACAGCTCTGCTAGAATTCTTAACAGCTGTCCTTGCAAAGCCGCGTTACAAGTTATCTTGAACAAGCTAAACCTCTAAGCCAAAATAATTGGCTAGGTTCAGAGCCGGCAGGAGCAAAAAAGAACAGATCTTCAATTTCAAAATCGTAATTAGGAAGTAAGTTCAACACCAGCAAAATGTGAACCACGCCTTCAGAGATTTCAAAACGTACGGTACAATATTAATGTTAATCCAGTCCGTTACCATTATCACCTCTACGACAATACTACATGTGCAGTCCAGATAAATGGTACTTTGGCGGAAGGTTCAGAACAACAGTTGGAGTATGGCAAGGATGCTTTCTCAAATATACCCTGTTTAGCATTTTCAAGCAAGATGTTGTCTCGGATGATGGCCTCATATCTGAGGTTCTCTCGAGGATTACATGTCACCGCAGCCTCACCAATGTTGAAGCCAGTTTGGACAGATTACAAAATATCTTTAGGTGAAACGGATGCAAACTTTCGTTTAGTCTTCCTTCTGTATGCTGTAAAACGTGGTCCTTGACAGCAGACTTAGAGAAAAGAGCGCAGAGCTTTGAGATGAAATGCTACTGACGGTTACTGAACATCTCGCACAAGGACATATAACTAATGACCCCGGTCAAAAAACGAAAAATGAGGTGATGTGGCCACATCTAAATATCTTCTTCCTCAGCAAATACGAGCCTACATGGTTAAAATATTGAAGAAACATACAAAAACAGAATTGAGAAGACAGCACAAAGTGGATAGCTGAAAGCATAACATATTGTGGAGAGTTTGTTTTTAAGTCATTTGTGTTGTCTTTACGACCTTCTAATGTTATGAGACAGACTATACTAGACCTTTGGCATTTGGTAAAATATTTACGGTGCTATCCAGTAACATTGCGCACTTAATGGTGAATAAATTTGTTTTTAGAAAACAATACACAAATAAAACTTACCGTCAGGTGTTAGCTATGACTTAACCATTCCAACATAAAATAATCAAACAGCTCAATTTTTAAGCTCATTTTACAGAAGATGAGATAAAAGATTGACATCCTAGTGAAAAATGAAGAGCAAATTTGTCGCCAAACATTGTGCAGACCTATTAGAATCAAATATATTATCGATGTTTATTGACACACTTATAATTATGTAAACAACTTAACATTGCCTCGAGCCTAAACACTAAACACATGTCTTTAATCTGCCACGTGCAGGTCACATGCGATGGCAAGGAAATATCATTGGCTAGGTTAATTCTTTTAGTAATTTCAATCTACAATTTATTATACAGCTGAATATAAATTTCTTTTATCTAAAATAAAATAGAGATAAACACTAAGAAACGAGTTTATATAATTCTATGATTATTATTTGCTGCCAAAACTAAATCAGTTTGTGAGTGACACATTTTCCCGCCAAAATATGACGTCATTTTTGGAAACGTTCGTCTGCAAGCAGTGTAAAAATGCAAATATTGCAACAAAATGACTACAAAACAAGGTTTGACTATGGATATTATACACAAAGTTTGTAGAAAATTCCGTAACTGGTGTGAGGTTAGCGTTTCTGGCGAATTCCCCTTAACTGCGTAGACCTGCGTCAGTGCTTTCCTGAATATTTGTTTGTAAATACAGACACGTGCTGACAGGCGTGGATCCTTTGTCACACTGATAGATTGGAAGCAAAGAAGTGTTTACAAAATATGGCGAAAAGGACATCGGAAATGGTATGATATTTGATATTTTTCGTTCACGTAAATGATGCGCAATGTTAGCGGCCGCGAAACATAATCGGACTCGACTGTACTAAAATTAATGTTCTATCACACGTGCAAAATCTAGTTAATGACGACTTTGATAAGGCAATAGTGGCATAAAGTGCTGCTTCGAAGAAGCCGTACTATTCTAGAAAAGCAGACACAAATACCGTTTTAAGTGAAATATTCTTGAAAGTAATTTCTGCTCTTCCTGCTGAACCTGTGCTGCTATGCCATGTTTTGCAGTTATTACTGCTGTTACTGATACTGCCATGTTCAGCAGTTTTTACTGCTGCGACTGATACTGCCGTGTTCAGTAGTTATTACTGCTGTTATTGCTGCTTCTAGGTTTAGCGGTTTCATTACTGCATGTGATTTAATTACTGTTGCCACTGCTAGGTTTAGCAGTATTGCTGCAGGTGGTCTAATCATTGTTGCAACTGCTAGGTTTAGAAGTAATTAATAGAATAATTGAATTTGCAATCGATCCACCTGAGGTGGCGCCACGTTACTGCCGCCATGAATTCATTCCGCTGAGTTGCAAGGGGAACGTTGTTACGAGAATTGAAATGCATGTCAGTTTTAGACTGCCGCAGTATCATACATTTTCAATTACGTGCAATAGAGAACTAGAAAAAGTGCCCAGCGGAATTAATAATGTAACAGCAGCGATCGTAACAGATATTTTAGTTAATATTTTATGGCAACCTCTTAGTTAATTTGACAGAAAACTAAGCCGTATGGCAGAACCTTTAGGGCTAGCAATTCAGAACTCAGATTTATTCTGACAATCTTATTTGGTTCTTTCCTTCTCAACGGAGGTCAAATCTTAAAGACAAATATTCTCTACTATGTATAAACAGCCCAATTCTTTATTGGTTTTATGGTCCTGTTATGTCATAACCTATGCCAGAAAGAGTATTACCTTTGATGAAATAGCAGTGTCACTGGACTGTTACATAATAAGATTATGACACCCAATAAACAAGAAAATTTGTCTTTACGGAAAATATTGCTTCCTTATAAGGAATCGAACACCTACTTTCTTTTCCAAGGCAAGACAATGTTTCGGAGATAAGCGAAACATGAATAGGGCGTTCTGAACAATGTTCAGAGCTGTACCACCACCAGACATCTGAGGACCCAACTGTTCTGAGTTTTCTGCAGCCATCGGAACAGGGGTAAGCCTTTATATTCGCAGAGTAGACGCTCCCGACTGAGTCGGAGCTATTTTTGTCATTGGAGCAAAGCAAAACACCTTGCTTTAGATACATGAATTACTAGACTCAACAACTGTTACAAAAACGTTTATCTCAATGCGTGTCATATGTTTTGACGGTTTTGGATAATAATCAGGTTGCTTCAAAACATTTTTTCTAGCTTACCGAACATATATTCACGATTTCGCTTACCTTTATTGTTTGCAGGGGTAATGCTAACGGTAAGAGGTTCCGATGATAACAGAAGAGATTAATGCCATACATTTAATTTAGATCTTTGTATTTCGTCCAGCTTTCAGTGAGATGCTCCCAAAGAGGCCCAAGAGAGCACAACCATAATATGCAGCTACTGGCACCGAGTGTCCTTTGGTGCTTTTCTAAGTAATTTCCGAGACATGGTTTGACCTCCTACCGACCGCAGACTGTGACTATCTTGAATTTGGGATCATAAATATTAGGTGTAACATACCTTCTCATTATTGTTTACCCTTCTATGAAGTTTGATGAAATTCACTTCAGCAGGTTTTATGTTATCGCAGAGACAATATTTGACATTTGACCCCTGGCTATGACCTTGACTTTGAATTTGATAACCAAACTCTTACGTACGACACACCTTCTTATTATGTTTTTTCTATGAAGTTTCACTAATTTGCTTCAGTATTTTAAAAGTTATCGCTGTGACACGACCTTGATCTTGAATGTGGTAACCAAACTCTTACGTACGACACACCTTCTTATTATGTTTTTTATGAAGTTTCATTTAATTTGCTTCAGTAGTTTATAAGTTATCGCTGTGACCCGTTTTTTAAGACACTATTTGACCTCTGACCCAACTGTGGCCTTGACATTAGGCGTAGAGACCTAAGTCTTGTGCGCTACACACCTTCTCAATGTTCTTTATCTTTCTGTGAAGTTTCATCAAATCTGTTTTAGTAGTTTTAAAGTTATTGCTGAGTCAGGATTTGTAACGGGCGGTCGACGGACTGATATGCCAACCGACCGAAGTTCCTTCGGGGGCATAAAAATTATACTACCTCAATATTCGCACTGTGCTAGAATAAACAATCTTACGGCAGACAGCACAATGTATTTATCCGAATGCAAGGATTGCTCAAGCTGAACTGTGTCATTACTGTAAGTACATAAGACTTGAATTCACCAAGGCAACTCAATTTTAGCACATTTTATTTTATGTTTTATTTACATTTGTACAAAGCAAACGTATATAAATTGCTCCAGAAGACGAAGAGGTTCTTATTAGATGTTATAACATTTTGCCACAGGTACGAAGAACGAAATAATTATTTGCTTGGTATCATCATCATTTGAGCTCGGACACGACAAAATCAACTAGAAATTGCATTTGTGAAACACTATGCCCCCAACCATATGCTTGCCACTAAAAGTGTCAAACTTAAGAATGTCTAATATCTGAAAATAGGCTACTTATTCGTCTTAATCTTTACTAAAATATTTATCTCATCAAGAACTACTATTATACAAAAATCAGCTTCCTTGATTAAGCAATCCAAGGGTTGAAAAAATGCCAAAGTCAAACAAGGGCCATAACTTCATAAAAGTCTTATAGAATTCTCCCAAATGTTAATCAGGTAGTATACTTCTCATACCCAAATACTGTACCCAATGTCAAAGGCTCAAATACTTTCTCAGATGTCTTGCTCGTAAGATGTTTATCTCTTTTTTGCTCAAAAGGGGCGTAACTCTAAAACTCTAAAACAGGGCATTATTTGGAAAAGACAAAAATATGCATCATCCATTTTTCAATGAGGCATTCATTTATGACATTTCAAAACCCTATGCCCACTGGTTCTTGGGTCCATTAGCTGCATAAGTATTGAACATCAGGGGAAATAACTCCGTAATTAATGAATGCAGATTTACCTAACTTGTATCAAAGTATTCAACTCATCAAGGACTGATATTTCACAATAAGAGGACCATTGGTCCTGTAGCTCACCTGAGTCCATTCAGCCTCCGTTCTCTACGGTAAGTTACTCTGAGGCCATCGGTCAGTTGTTTCTGGTTAAAAAGATTTTTAAAAGTTTATACCATATATGGGCATGGAGGCATGTTGGTCATGTGACCTGGACGTTTGAACAAATTTTCATTCCCTTAACCCCGTGGAGGCTCTATATGAAATTTGGTTTCAAAATTGGCCCAAGGGCTTTTGAGGAGATGGTTTGAGTTCTGGGTCAAAAGTCAAAGAATGTTATTGCCCACTTGTACTCATAAATCTTCATGTACTCATTAAGATGACTGTATTTAACAACTGTTGGCATATGTCTTCAAAACTTTCCATGAAATCTTATGTTCTAGCATTTTCCCATATTTGACCTTGCCATTAAATGGTCAAGGTCAACCCAAGGTCATCATTTTTAACAATCTTGATAGTACTGGAGTTCCCAATGCTCTTTACAAAGTTTCAAGGCCATCGGTCAGTTGGTTCTGGAGAAGAAGATTTTTAAAGGTTTTTACCACATATGGGCATGGCGGCTATGTTGGTCAATTGACCTTGACCGTTTGAACAAATTTTCATTCCCTTAACCTCAGGAGGCTCTATCTGAAATTTGGTTACAATTGGCTGAGTTGTTTTTGAAGTGATTGTTTGATATTGTCAAAATATGAAAGTTCTGGGTCAAAGGTCAAAGAATGACTTTGACCTCTTGTACTCAAAAATCTTCATGTACTCATTAAGATGATTATATATACTAATGTTTCCGCCAAAATTTTCAAAACTGTCCATGAAATCTTATGTTCTAGCTTTCTCCCATATTTGACCTTGCCGTTAAAATGATCAAGATCAACCCAAGGTCATAATTTGAACAATCTTGATAGAACTCGAATACCTAAAGCTACATACCAAGTTTCAAGGCCATAAGTCAATTGGATATGGAGAAGAAGCTTTTTATAGGTTTTTACCATATATAGGCATAGCGGCCATCTTGGTCATGTGACCTGGACTGTATGAATAAGTTTTTGTCTCTCAACACCTGGAGGCTCTATTTGCTTTTAATTGGCCCAGTTCTTTTTGGAGATTGTTTAGAATTGTCAAATTATGAGAGTTTTGGGTCAAAGGTCAAATAATGACCTTGACCTCTAGTACTCATAAGTCTTCATGTACTCATTAAGATGACTCTAGATACCAGTTTTTAGCCCAAAATGTTAAACAGTTTCCAAGATATCTTATGTTCTTGCATTTCCCCATATAAATGCACAAGGAAGCAAATTTGACCTTACCGTTAAAAAGGTCAAGATCAACCAAAGGTCATAATTTGAACAATCTTGTTAATACTTGCGTACCCGATGCTGCATGCCAAGTTTCAAGGCCATCCGCCTACTGGTTCTGGAGAAGAAGATTTTTTTTTAGATTTTTACCATATATGGGCATGGCGACCATGTTGGTCATAACTTTTCGTTCCTAAGGTCCCTGGAGGCTACGTATGAAATTTGGTCACAATTGGCATAGCGGTTTCAGAGGAGAAGTCATTTGAAATTGTAGACGGACGACGGACGGACGGACGACGGACGACGACGGACGACGGAGCTTGCCCATACTATAAGCTCCCCCGGACCCTCTGGCTCAGGTGAGCTAAAAATCAGCTTGAAGCTAGAAGGGCTCCAAAGATACAGCAGGTATGAAAAAGTGCCATGCACACACACACGGACGGACAAGCCAAAAGCAATATTCCCTACCAATTTTTTCAACGTTAGGGGCATAACAAGTGGCATTTCTGTGCCCAGTGAAGATTTACATCAGCCTAGGCGTCCGCCCAGTCCGATCTTAACTGTGCACTTAAAGGGTATCTAAGGGTCTACACTACCTCCATGCGGACAGCGAAGACGGATCAGACTGGGCTGATGTCCAGATGCCAAGGCAGATGCCCAGGCGGATCTGAGTCTTCACTGGACGCACATGCCACTTTGTTGTTTTTTGTTGGTTTGCAGCACTTCTAAGTTGTTTTGGATACAACTCAAAGCTTATCTTTACATTTTTTAAAGTCAATTATTTTGTGACTCTCTGTTTGCACTGGAAGACGACATCCTCCCAAAGCTGGCTCGGGGGTACACATGAAGGTAAGACTTTGTTCCTAGCAGCCTGAGCACATTAATATTAATTGCAAACTGTAACTCGCCCTTTCTTCTTCCTAGCGTTAGAGTCAGGGGTGCGTTTAATTTACAAGAAACAAAAACAGGATTCCGTATCACAATTTTGTAATCGTAAATATATGTCTGCCACTTTAATACACTACGTTTCGATGTTTTTATTCAAATTGAATGCCAAGAAATAGGCAGTTGTTTCTGCTGCTGGTTTTACTTCTCTAAAATTGTACACTTTAAGGAAATCAATAATGCTAGACCAATGTTTAGTAGACAATGTTTATTTAGAAATGTCTACTCGTGTATGTTTTCACCCAATGCCACTTTTTTGGATGCACTTGAATCACTTTGAAACATGAACAGGGCATGATTCACTTGTTTCAATATCATGTTCCTGTTTCGCACAAACAAAATGATGTAACAGAAACATGATTTGGGATCTCGTTTCTGATTCAGGTAAATCAAATGCGCCCAAGATCTATGTCAAATCGATTATTTAATTTGCAAGTCTGCATTGTATCATATAAACATTCACTAACATAAATCGTACCCTAACTGGTTTTGTTCAGATATGTTCACTTTTAAAGACATAAGACACCGTTGCTCCACTCCATTTGAACACACAATGACTGGATGTGACCTAATCTTTCTTAACCATTTTGAAGTAATATTCCATCCAGGAACCGTCGTACACGGGAACATCTTCTTTGCCACACATAATGGCAGCCAAGACAATTGTCCACGTCGCCATTCCTGAAATTAAAAAAAAAAACTAAGCTAAGTAGTAGGACAAACAAACAAACATGAACGTCTCTTGTCTGATTGGGCAAATGGACTTGTCTATATTCTGAAAACAAGAACCCAGCAAGCACATGGCGTCGTGATGACATGAAATCATATCTTCATATCGACGTCGAGTCGACATGACATCGTTATGACGTTATGTGCTCGCTGTAAAAAAGTTCGTTATAAAGGTAGTGCGGTAATGCCTAGTCTGACCCGCGACACGACAAAGCCAACAAAGTGGCATGTGCGTCAAGTGCATACTCAGATCAGCCTGGATGTCCGCCCAGTCTGACATGAGTTCGCTGGGTGCTTAAAGGGTAACTGAGGGTCTAAGCTACCTCCATGCCGACAGTGAAGACACTGATTAGACTGGGCGGATGCCGACACTGATCTCATTCTTCACTGGGCGCACATGCCACTTTGTTGGTTTTGTCATGTCGCGCTTCACTGCTGTCTAGTCCTACCCGACCCATGATGCACACTTTCGGGTCAGGAAACCATTTCTTGACTAGCTTTTGTCTTTACCATTTCACCACAGATGGTGATGGCAACATCTTTAAAAAAACTCAAACCTTAATTGAAAGTGAAATCAAATCAGGTAAGGTGTTTTCAGTTTCTTGCGCATCCGCATTTTCCCGTAAGCCCCGTTGCACAGGAAAAGGTGTGCCAGTCATGAATGCGGGCGTCCACGTAGCGAAACAGCATGAAATGTAGTTTTCTTGCCTAAAGTTGCCGACAGACATAGCGGGAATTAAATTAAACTATCGCCTGATATGCAAACAATCACTTCTCAGGATCTTTCATTCGGAACTAGCACTTGCATATACAAAATTTTCAAATTCGACCCAGTCACGGTTGTTTAACTTTATGGCCACGTGGAATTGTATTTATAGGTCGTTTGTGAAAAAGCAGAGGGCAAAAAATTAATTTAATTTCATTTTTACTGAATAAATTTTCACGAAACTTTGCATATATGAATCTATTACCTATACATACTCAGGTAAGGGAATTCAGAATTTTTTTACATTTAGATAAAAAGTTACTTTTTTAATTGTTACCATTGTTCTTGTCAATTTTGTGCCATTCTTACATGGGGGGGAACCAAAGAGGTAAACAACCATTGTTGCTTCTCTAGTTGCTATACTAGTACTACTATTCATTCACAAATAACCATGTGGCCTGAAATCTGTTGACTCACTACCAGGTAAATTAGAGGCTTTAGCAGCAATGGGCCAATCACTTGAAGGATTATCTGGTATGTGTTTCCTTAATAGGGAGTAAATGCCCATATAAGGGATGCATATTATTAGTCTTACAACACTGGCTGTTCGAAAAACTGTACCAACCAAGCGTAAGGTCTCAAATGTTTGAGACATTTTTAACATGTAGTTGATCTGACAATTTTTTACTTACTAGTAAGAAAATTCTGAATTTCCTTTCCTGAGTTCGTATGGGTAACAGATTAAGGTATTCAAAGTTTCATAAAAAAATTATTAAGTAGTAAAGAAATGAAATATGGGTAATAGATTAAGGTATGCAAAGTTTCATAAAACATTATTGAGCAGTAAAGAAATGAAATCAATTTTTTGCTCTCCACTATTTTACAAATGACGTATAAGTAAGTATATGCAATTTGCCAACCAAGTTTGGATTACTGGTTGTCTTGATCCGCAAACTATGCTAGTCATCAGACCGTGACATATGTGAAGGACATAAACCATAGGAAGGAAACGCATGTCATGTGCAATTATTTCAGAACATCGTTTTTATTTTGTAATAAGGAGAACAAATTGCATGCAAATATTGTTGACCCTGATCAGATGCCGCAATTATTATGGGACACTAGGTATAAAACACGCATACCAATCGCTCGCATGCGAAACCGCGGTTCAGAACGCAAATCCATGCAAGGAGTTTCCGGTTTCGCAGAAGGGGAGTCGAAAAGGTAAACAAATTTGACAGCGGCTCAAGAGTTCTCTGAAAACTGTTTATGCAAAATATAAGAATGCTAGTTTGTCGCATATAGATTGCTTCTTCCATACATCAAAGGATTAGGCACATGGCCATGCATTTCTTTCAGCTATTCATTTAGTACGGTGAAGCATGTGTTCAAGGACAGTCTCGGTGATATATACATGCAGGAAAAAGTCGCATTCTCATGTTTGATTTTGAGTTGTTGACCTGTCAGAAACAAGGAAGCGAACAGAACTAATGTGTACGTGAATCTAAACGTTGACAGTAAGCTTTCCGTGATGGACGGTTTAGCTTATAGAACATAAACGTATCGTCAGCCCGGTTCCGCATGAGATGATAGAAAATATAAAGAATTTTTATCAACCACCAAAACAGCTTCTGAACAATAATTAAATCTAGACAAACATGAATTTCGGCAGGAAGTCGATGCAAGCTTGTGGACACTGTGTATAAAAAGCCAGAATTCCAATTAATTCATATTCATACGTAAATAAAATGCACAACAAAACAATGTTGAGTCATCAAATAGACTGTTTGCAAAAGGCCTCATAAATAGACAAACGGGAAATAAAACTTCTACAATGTATAAAATAATGATATATCACAGAGTTCATGTACGTCTAAATTCAAGAATTGTTCAGAAGTTGGTTTGGTGTTTGATAAGAATTCTATATATTTTCTATCATCTCATGCGGAACCGGGCTGACGGTACCAAGTTTTCACTTATATTTTCTATAGTCCAAACTGTTCATCACGGAGAGCTTACTTTCAGCGTTTGGATTCACGCATACAGTTGTTTTATTCGCTTCTTTGCTTCTGGCAAGGTCAGAGGCTCAAAACAAACAACAGAATGTGGCTTTTCCTACATGTATATATCGCCGAGAATGACCTTGAACACATGCTTCGCTGTTCTAAATGAATGTCTGGAAAAATGCAAGGCCATTTACATAATCCTTTAATGCGACGAAATAGCATTCTTATATTTTGTAAAAATAATCTTTAGAGAAAAGGGATAACCCAAACCTTGAGTCGATGTCAAATTTGTTTACCTTTTCGACTCCCCTTCTGCGAAACCGGAAACTTCTCGCATGGATTTGCGTTCTCAACCGCAGTTTCGCATGCGAGCGATTAATAGGCGTGTAAGAGGCCTGTACACAAAAATACAGAAAGATAAAGTCTAACATAATTGAAAACCGTATGAATTTTAAGTTTGAAAGTAATACAACCTTCATGGATGGGATCTTATTTATTTTTTTTTTGCTGCACGTACGCAAGACGAGCATGGTCAGTAATTTAGGAACTTTGAAAGTAATCAAGTCATTTGAACAGTCTCTACTCATTTTACAACCGTGATGATTTCTTCGAACTTAGACCATGTTAATTTTAGTATTTCTTTCATCTTAAGACGTGCGAGTACAGGCTCACGTTTTTGCCTATTTACAAAGCAAAACAATTTTTGTGACATCCTCTTTGCTTCTCTGGACAACGTAGGTCATCTAATATAGGGTCTACAGTATAAAGAAGTATTTGCTCCCCTAGAATCAAATTCTTTCGTATCAGTTGATCCCTGTTGAGAAGGGAGGCAAAATTAAAATGGTACTTCCCTTGATTGTGTAGCCCAGCATCTCAGTCTGAATCTGCAGAACTGATCAGCGTCGATGTGGACTGACAGACTAACGTCGCATCGACATTAATAACACAGAATTAAAAGACTTGAGAATAATCATTTGATTGAGTAAACCTGATATTACTGTGAATTTAAAGAATTTTAATTTGTAATGTCATTGAAAAATTGGAGGAACGTGGCATACACAATGATGATCAAAGGCTTTTAGTGCTTTTTGTGACTAACATAGAATTAAATGTCCTGAGAACAATTAATTGTTTGAGAAAACCTGACGTTACTGTTTAAAGAATTCCAGTTGGAAATGTCATTAAAAAATAGCTGAGCATGGCATATACTGTATGCCATGCTCCGATACCAATGACGTCATAGACCTGTAAGCATAACAACAAGGAGTTCATATTGATTCAAAGTGACGTCATCGAGACGTTATTCTTCCAATGTACTAAGCACAACACTTGGTAATTAAATAGTTGCTATCGTAAAAGATCTATGACGCCATCTCACTTATTATTCGAGAGGAGCATGGCATACAGTGTATACCATGCTCCTTTCGAATTATAAGTGAGATGCTACATGAAATTCATACAATCGAAAAGTATGCTTCTCAAACCTTTAGTTATTCTCAAGTCATTTAATTCCGTGTTTGATATGACATTATTACAAAATTATACCTGCTGAGATTTCGAAATTTTTATACCACGGTTTTCAAACAGTGCGGGGCTTCATTAATACATTCTTTCGGAGCATGGCAGTGTATGCCATGCTCCGCCAATTTCTCAGTTTAATACAAACTGAAAATTCTTTCAACAGAAACTTCAGGTTTTCTCAAGCAAATGATTATTCTTAAGTCATTTAATTCTGTGTTCAGCGTTAGCCTATCAATTTACTCACGTTTTGATAAATCTAATAATTAATGGATTACTCCTTAATTTAAAACACACATATCTTATATATTTAGAAACATGTGAAGATATCTCTGTCAAACTGCTGTTGAAAGTGCATGTCCCGACCATGCACGCGTTTATACATGTAACATTGAGTAATTAATCTATGTTTCCGTAATGTTATATACTAGGTCAAAAAAGTTCCAATACATGAAATTTCGTCTGTTGCTATGGCAATTGCAGAAATTAAGAACATATATAGTTCACTAATTTCCAAAGAGTATCCATTTGCTAATTGAACAAACTTATTTGTTTTGGTTTCCTAAGACTACACATGCTACAAGGGTCGTTTGAATATGCAAGGGGTAATTTTTCATTTTCACAGAGTAACATCATTACAACTGCTCAAGTTCACAGTTTTTAAAATTGGTTTGTGAATAATGATTTCCAAGATTCTGCACTCCATACACAAGAGCAAGGCCTTAGGTAAGGCTACTTTCCAAAGAAATAAAAATTTGACCGCTCCTGATACGAGAATTTGAACCACAAGTCAGGGTACTGTGATTCCTTTAAAGACTGTTTAAATGCCACTTTCAGTGGGATTTCCATAGGAAATCGAAATTGTAATGGCTAGCGGGCGTGTAACAATTCTTCCAATTTTGTAATTTTGCCATGAAAACAATGACATAACAAAATGTTTATAAAGAAACTTTGAAAAAAGACCGACAGGTACAGTAATAATAACGCCTTGGAAATCGCTTTATTTCTAATTAAAAGGGAGATAATCTTAGAATTCGAAGAATTTAAACCTCGCTTGTAAAGCCTGAGGACAAGACATTAAACATTCTAAGTGTTTTTCGAACTTCCTGCATTATGGACTTTTCTGCGCAATACAAAATTTATTCCTGCGCATGCGCAGAAATGAGATGCATTCAAAATGACTCCTATCGAATAATGCCAAATAATTCTAATGTGGAAAAGTATGGGTTGACAATTTTCTAAGCATTTTGTTCTTTGGCGTCTCCCCAAACATACACAAACCTCAATTAATTTCAATATGCATTTGGTTCCTTGAAAATATGGCCGATAGTTGGTATCGTTTCTTTTTTGACCGAGTATATTAATGTCGGAGTATTTTGTTTCATCTAATTCTTGATAACCTAAACTATGTGCCGAATCAACAAATATGCTACTGGGTTGCTTTTAGCTTTCCAACTAGACAACAGTCCTGGAAATTGCTCTCTCTCTCTCTCTCTCTCTCTCTCTCTCTCTCTCTCTCTCTCTCTCTCGCTGCTTTGAAAAGGTTCTGTCAATAGGAGGTTCTTTAAACTTTAGGGGTTTTGCTATTCGGGTTGTTATACGGCCGTAATATTAGAAGTCCCGCAGCAACATTAGAGTAAGTTTGGTATGACGACGTTGAAGATGAACACGTTCTGACAGCTAGAAAATATGTAGTAGAATTAAGAGATAGATTAAAGCAAATTCATAATTCATAATAGTTTTTACATCTTTATCCTATTATGCCTAGTGTCACATAAGAAGACCTTGGCAAACGGTGCAGTCCCAGATCAGACGCTGCAAAACGCGCCGTCCGATCAGGGTCTATACTATTTGCATAAGACAAACGGATATTTCTTAATTAAACAAAACAAAACTGATAAAAAATAGACTTAACCAGACACCTTTTTTGAAAAATGGAGGCGCACATAAAATTAAAGCTTTTAATAATGTCACGTACACAATTCAATTTGATAAAGCAAACACAGTGTTTGCATGTTGATCAGTCGTGTTACTTTGTATTACATGCCATTTCCTCATTTAATATATGCGAGACTTCCGTAGGCTTTTGAAAACGCTTATACTTTGTAAACATATAAACTTTTTATCTGTCACTTTTAGACAATTCTGGTCGGTAATTGATAAAAAAAAGTCTGGAAAATATTGTTTATCAACATGTTTATCCCGTTGTCTGGAAACTATACGCAAAGACATAAATTCTAAAAATCAAAAATAAACAAATATGATATGATACAAGCAATGCTGCAATTTTGCTGATAAACAACAAGAAAAGTATTGATTATGACAAGTTCTTGTCACTTCAGTCACAACGAGTTACGAAATAAAAGAAATGAAAGCAATGAAGAAAGAAAGAAAGAAAAAAAAAGAAAAGTAAGAAAAACGCTGTTCTAATTTGAAGTTTTTTCTGTCTTGCTAACGTCCTCGATAACCAAAAAAACTTTAAAACCTTAAATAGATGAATGAATGGCTTGCGGTTTTACGGCCTTTTCAATAGTCTTCCAGTCATATAAAGCCGATGGACGGCAACAGAACCCAGTGTACGGTTGAAAGGAAATCAGCGGTCAAGAAGACTCAAACCCAGAGCTCTTGCTTAGCGGTCTTCTTCTAGCGGTTCTTCCCAGTATTGATATGTTTTCTTTCAATATAAACTTTCTTCGCACTTTTCTCAATAACTGTTTCACTAGAATATTTAAACTTGGTATACTGGTAAATACCGTGTTGTTATGAGTGGGATTAAGAATAGAGTCTCTCCTTTCTGTTTTCTCTGTATTTCTCAGTTTTGTTATTTTTTTTTTTTTTTTCAATACTTTACTGGCTGGCGACCAGTGATGGCCGTCTTTTTGTTACTCTTTTTATCTTGTAACGGACATATAGTGATTAGTGATTCTATATTTTGATTTAATAAACTAGGGGTTACTGTCGTTATAATACTGATTTATTTTTTGAAATAGACTATAACTTGTGCCTGTGACAGATCCTCAAACTAGGTCACCAAAACGCATTGAAATACGAGCGTGGCGTACCAGTGATGGCCGTCACGAATGCTATGCGTTGAATGATGCATTTTTCAAAACCTTGTTGTGGATTTAAACTTTGATGATATGTCATTGTAAGTCTGTGGTCTTTGTCAGAGTTAAATAGTTTTAGCGCGTTCAGCACAGATAGAATATAAGCAACAATCAGAAACGGACTTTAAAACTCTGACGTAGTCATTTCGTAGGCGCACGCTACATTATGTCGAAACAAACATGAATAATGGTTACACGTGTGCTGTCATTTACAAGAATTTAGATGCTTTTTTGCAGGCTGGTTGCAGGTTGTACCTTTTTAGTCATAGGTTATCATTTACAAAGCAATTTGTTCATGTTTATTTCTGTATTTATGTGTGTATCTAGGGTTGTGATCCCCGGCAAGGCAATAATGTTGTATGAGGGTAGCTTTAGGAAATTGTTAAGCTTTTGCCTTCCGGGGAGATAATTTAACCAGTCTTTCATGTGGGAGTTCCTTTGGTTTCCTTTTACAAAATGGCCAAATATGAGACGGATCAAATACGTAATTGCGCGTGCAAAATGCAAACGGCCACCACTGGTACGCGGCCACCACTGGTCGCACGCCAGTAGACCTTGAAATTTGTCTTGCTATGAGAACTGGGACCTGACTCCTATTATTCGGTTTATGTTTGATCTATTTTCTTTCGCTCTGTTTTATAAAAATAATATTTTGTGTTAATCTTTAAGGTGTTGATAATCACTGATTTGGGGCAATGACAAAATCTGCATAAAATGCTGAAAATACAACAGATCTTCCCAAAATTTAGCAGATGCTTTCTTTATGTTGTTTCTCATAATTTAGAATCCGAAAATGCAGCATGTTAAAAGCTGCTTTTATAAGTAAAGATCAAAGGGTAATTTTCTGCGCAGAAATCTAAACCAGAAGACCAGTGGTCCTGTAGCTCACCTGACACTTGGACCTGGTACATGTATTTTAATGCTTTTATACGTGTATATAGCCCCAAGGCCAGGGCCAGACAACCCCCTGTGGACAAATGTTGAGTCCCAATGCTATATACCAGGTCACAAGGTCACTGGGCCTTTGGTTCTGGACAAAGATTTTTGAAAGATTTTTATCATATATGGGCATGGCGGCCACCTTGGTTATGTGACCATGACCATCTGAACAAAAGTTGGTACCTTCGACCCAGTAAAGCTTCATATGAAATATGGCTTCAAACAGAGCAGTGGCTTTAGAGGAGAAGATGTCTGAAAATGTTGACAGCCGAGAGAATCTCAGTGACACTGAACAAATGTGACCTTCGTCACATATCATCTTCATTTGCACATTTAGTTCATCATATACCGGTATACAAAATATTCAACCTTAGACATAAACAGTTTCTGAGAAATCTTCTGTTAAGGCATTTTCCCATATAAAAGCACAACGTTCCAAAGTTGACAATGCCATAAATTAGGTCAAGGTCAGCTTAAAGTAATCATTTGTATAAACTCTGATGGGCCCGACTATCCAATGCTACATACTCAGTTTCGAGGTCATATGCCTTTCGGTTCTCCAGAAAAAGACTTTTGAAGGGGTTTTTAACCACATATGGGCGTGGCGGCAATCTTGGTAATCTGACCAAGACCATCTGAACATCTTCATTTGCTCATATAGTTAACCATCTATAACAAATATTAAAATTTAGACTTTAATAGTTGCTGAGAAATCCACTGTTTAAGCATTTATCCATGTAAAAAGACAATGTACCAAAGTTGAGATTGCCATAAATTAGGTCATGGTCAATGCACAGTCATCATTTGTATAAACTATGATGGGCCTGAGTCCCCGATGCTATATACCAAGTTTCAAGGTCGTTTGGTCTTTGGTTCTGGGGAAGAAGATTTTTGAAGGGTTTTTATCATATATTGACGTGGCGGTCATCGTGGTCATGTCACCAAAACCATCTGAACAAACTTTGGTTCCTTTGGCTCAGTGAAGCTCAGTATGAAATGTGGTTTCAATCAGTTCAGAAGCTTCAGAGGAAAAGATGATTGAAAACGTTGACGGGCGAGAGAATCTGTGACATGTGCAAAAGGTCAAAGAATGACCTTGACCTGTAGCAACAGAATTTCTTCATTTGCTCATTTAGTTAATCATATTTACCAAATATTAAACATAAGACTAAAATAGTTTCTGAGAAATCCACTGTTTAAGCATTTTCCCATTTCAAAGCACGACGTACCAAAGTTGACCTTGCCATCATTAAGGACAAGGGTAACACAGGTCATGATTTGTATAAATTGTGCGTGGGCCTAGGAGTCCCCAATGCTACATACCAAGCCACAAGGGCATTGGCCCTTCGGTTTTGGAGAAGAAGATTTTTGAAGGGGTTTTATCATATATGGGGATGGCGGCCACCTTGGTAATGTGACCAAGACCATCTAAACAAACTTTGGTGTCTTTGACCCAGTGAAGCACCATATGAAATATGGCTTGGCTTAAATCGATTCAGTGGCTTCAAGGGAAAAGATGTTTGAAAATGATTACAGGTGAGAGAAACTCACTATCTTGAACACAGGTCAAAGAATGACCTTGACTTTTAGCGACACTTTATTTACATTTGATCATTTAGTTAACCATATATACCAAATATTGTACCTAAGACTTAAATAGTTTCTAAGAAATCCATTGTTTAACCTAACGTACCAAAGTTGACAGCGTCATAAATTAGGTCAAGGTCAACGCAGGGTCATCATTTGTTCAAATTATGAGAAGCCTAACTGCCAAATGCTACATACCAAGTTTCCAGTTCTTTGGCCTTTCGTTCTGGAGAAGAAAATTTTTGAAGGGTTTTTACTATAAATGGGCATGGCGGCCATTTTGGTCATGTGACCCAGACCCCGGGAACAAACTTTTATTCTCCAATCCAACTAGGACTCCATATGCAATTGGGCTCCAATCGGCCATGTGGTTTTAGAGGAAAAGATGTTTAAAAATTTTGACGAGGGACCTACAAAGTATTTTTAAGGATCAGTCTGTAACTGCATCGATTCCGGATTATTTCGTGAATAAGGAGCCACCTATCATGTGTTATAAATATAACAAACCAATTAGAAACACTATATTTAACTTTAATAAACTGATCTCAGATTTTGATATTCACACAAATACCCCTGATACATGAGATTGTATAGACTCCAAATTTATCTATCCTAACGCTGGCCATGTCATTACAGGGACTCTTAGTATTATTGCAGATTTAAGAATTCGTAACATTATTTCGAAGGGAGCAAAATATAGATTTCCTAACAGTATTAATTTCAGGGAAAATATAGCCTGTTCTTTAAGTGATTTTGGTAATCGATGGTGCAAGCGGGAGCATGTTGAGTCTGATACCTTAAAGGAACGGAAGGTGAACATTAAAGTACTGAATAAACGATTTAAATTCTATTCCCAAAACACAAATCTTTTGCCGCCTAAGGCTAAATCAACATTCCGTCACCTTAAGTTGGGTATCCAGCAGTTTCATAGTAAGTATGTTTGGTTCCAGCAGACAAGGCTGCTAATAACGTTGTCGTTGTTTGACGATTACACTATATTAATACATTAAAACAAGAACTTAGCGGCACTCAGGCCTATGAAGAGACTTCAGAAGACGAAAAGTCTGTTGTCTTTAGGCACTGTAATGATATAGCCCTCAAGTTTTCTGTAAATGTAGAGGAACGGCAGGACAAGCTTCCTACGATGTACCGGTTACCTAAACTTCATAAACGACCATATACAGCCAGGGTTATTGCTAATTCTAGTGCTTGTACCACTACTGAACTTTCCAAATTATTAGCTTCTTGCCTTACATTAGGTACTGTGAAAAAGTTTACGAACGGTCAGACAATCATTTGTTTTGGTCAATTAAAAATTCTACTGAGGTTCATGATAAACTGAAGTCTAGAGGATATCGCGCGTCTAGTTTGTCTACATACGATTTTTCTTTTGCCCCATAATTTAATGAAAAAGAAACTAGACTACTTTTCAGAGAGAGGGTGCGCTTTATCTTGATTGTAATGATAAACATGCTTTGTTTACTTCCGATGACCAAAAAAGGTTTAAAATGTGGTCTTGTCAAAATGTTTGTGATTCTTTAGTTTATCTTCTAGATAACATTTTCATCAGATTTGGTACTAAGTTACACAGACAAATTGTAGGAATTCCGATGTGTACTAACTGCGCTCCTCTTAAAGCAGATTTGTTTCTGTTTTGCTATGAAAGAGACTTTATGATGTCTCTTTCTGATGATACTCAAGCTCATGTCATTGAAGTATTCAACTCAACGTCTAGATACTTGGACGACCTTTTAAATATTGACAATCCTTATTTTGAAGGAATGGTTAGTCAAATTAATCCTGCTGAATTGTAGTTAAATAAAGCAAATACTTCTAATATCGAGGCCCCATTTTTGGATTTACATTTATCAATTTTAGACGGATTTGTTTCATCTAAAATTTATGACAAACGCGATGATTTTGATTTTGACATTGTTAATTTTCCGTTTTTGGATGGTGATGTTCCCCGCACCACTTCTTATGGTGTTTACATTTCTCAGCTTATTCGCTTCGCTAGGGTGTCTAGTCATTTGGCTGGTTTCAATGCTCGTAATAAAAGTTTGACTGCCAAGCTTTTACAGCAGGGGTATCGGTATCATAAACTTCGGAAAGCCCTTTCTAAATTTTATCAAAGACACTTTGAATTGGTTTCTGAATAAAATACAGGGTTAAGGTCACTTTTGCAACAAGGCCTATCGGAACCTGAATTTTATGGTGGCTTAGTATATAAATTACGCAAAATCGTACGAAAAACAGAATTTCCTAATCAATTTAAGAAAATTATAATGCAATTTAAACGCATTGGCTACAACACAGATGTAATGCGACAGTCTGCATGCTTAGTGGTTAACCCAATCACGGTTGACAACTTTGCTGTCCTCTTTAATTGCACGCCGGTGGGTCGGGGTTCAGACTCTATGACAGCCCCTACATAAAGCTATATATTAGTTGGTCGGGGCCGGATGTTTTTCTGTTTGGGGTTCAACTGGTGGTCTTCTTTTTGCTCCAGTGTTCCAGTGGTGTTGCTGACGCCCCAGGTATCTCCAGGTGTCTCAACACGTTTTGGCTATCGAGTCCTCATCCTTGCTTCATCACGGTCTTTTCTTGATTTTAATTGTTGACCGTGATGACTCTCTGATGTGTTAGGGGACCTCCATACGAACCGAACTACCAACTAATTGTGTGCACCGCGGCGGAGGGTGAGGGTGAAGGTTTGAGCCAAGTAAAACCGGTTTAAACCACCCAGTAGTTATTACTGACCGTCCCAAGGCGGTACTTTCGTTGCGGTTGCATTTGTTTTATATTCGGTGCTGTTTAATTTATTGTGTTCTCATTTTAACCCTTCTATAATAAAAATAGAAGATAGGTAAAAATAGTTGTTAAACGTTTTTCGTATAATTTTCTTAGTCTGTTGTAACCCGTCTGTTGGTCTAAATTATTTAGTTCAATAAAGTTAGCTGAGTTGCCACCTATTTGGGAAAGAGCTGGTGACTCGGCTTATCACTTATAATTTATTGTTTGTTGGGATGTCTTTGTCAATCTTTCCCTTTGATGTTGCCGGGTCGGGTAGCGCAATCGGTAGGGCACCTGACTCGTAAGTCAGAGGTCCTGGGTTCGAATCCCGGTCTGGCCACATACTTTCGTTTCTCCTTCCGCTGATTCAAGAATGGCAGTTGTCAGTTACTGGCGAAAGTATGTGCACTTAGTACTGGTTAACCGCTTAGGAGGTCTAAGCCTGCCCAGGAATAGTGTGGTTAGGTTAACTGACCGTCCCGACATGACCTTAGTTGTTTACCGTGGACGTTAAGCATCAACTCAACCAACCAACCAACCAACCAATGTTGGGGATAGGGTTTGGGATCTATTCAGTCAGTTCCTGAAGTGTAGTTACTCTTTAAATTTGACCTTCAGTGACATGATATCTGCATCTGGTCATTTAGTTAACCATAGATACCAAATATTTTACCTTAGACTTAAATAGTTTCTGAAAAACCACTGTTTAGGCATTTTCCCGTATAAAAGCCTAACGTACCAAAGTTGACGGTGTCATAAATTAGATCAAGGTCAACGCAGGGTCATTATTTGTACAAACTACGTTGGGCCCGAAGTCCCGATGCTACATACCAAGTTTCAAGGTCATAGGCCTTTTGGTTCTGGAGAAGATTTTTGAAATTTTTTACCATATATGGGTATGGCGGCCATCTTGGTCGCTTAACCCAGACCCTGAAAACGAACTTCCGTTCCCCCATCCCATTGAGACACCATATGAAATTTGGCTTCAATCAGCCCAGTGGTGTCAGAAAAGATGTTTGAAAACCTCGATGGACAGACGGACAGAATGACCTTGACCATTAGTGACATAATATCTTCATTTGGTTGACCATAAGTATCAAATATTGTATAATGGAAATTTTTTGCGTCGCCAAATTTTCGCGGATTTGCCCCAAAAACATGAGTTTTTAATTTTCGCGGATGTGTTTGTCGTGTATAATATTGGCTTTACTGAAAAATCAAGACGAAGCAGGAGAGAGAAACTGTAATCACTTTGTTATGAACACATTTAATAGGCTCCCTTCGGGTTCGGAAAGATACCCATCCTTTTTTTCACACAAAAAAACGTAAGATAGACATTTGTACAAATCAATCTTTAGTATACAGAAGCAGTCAGCTGAAATATGCGAGCAATTGATAGATTGGCTATTGTTTAGGTTAAAAGTAAACAGAACTCACAGTCAATTAAAAGTAATTCATTTGTACTTGCATAATCAGGTACAAGTGACCGTTAATCAAGCGAAACAAGTGACAGCCTATTCAAAATGTAATTACCTGCTAATTACCACTGCATGTTATATAATTGCGTCGAAAATAATAGCTCTAAAGCTAGCTACTTTTAAGCCTTTGTGGAGTGCTTAGAATTCCGCAAACAATATGTTTGAACGATTCAAATTTTCAAATACTATTTTGTACATAGTAGGAATATATTTCGCGGAGTTTAATTTTCGCGGATCGGTACGATCGCAAAAATTAGGCGATGCGAAAACTTCCCATTATACGGTATTGTACCTTAGACTTAAATAGAATCTACTGTTTAAGTGTTTTCCCATATAATCTCCTAATGTACCAAAGTTGGCCGTGTCATAGATTAGGTCAAGGTCAACGCACTGTCATCATCTGTACAAACCATGATGGGCCCAAATTCCAGATGCTACATACCAAGTTTCAAGGTCATAGGCCTTATGGTTCTGGCGGAGAAGATTTTTGAACGGTGTTTACCATATATGAGCATGGCGGTCATCTTGGTCATGTGGCCCAGATATCCCGTATAAACTTTTGTTTCCCCATCCCACTGAGCCCACTGAGACTCCATATGAAAATCAGCTTGAATCGGCCCAGTGGTTTCAGAAGAGAAGATGTTTGAAAATCTTGACGACGGACAGACGAACAGAATGAC
This sequence comes from Ctena decussata, assembly GCA_963989385.1. NCBI lineage: Eukaryota > Metazoa > Mollusca > Bivalvia > Lucinida > Lucinidae > Ctena > Ctena decussata. Next base: position 28,277,147 of record OZ022503.1, on the reverse strand, counting down.
CTTGACCTTGAGTGACATAATATCTTCATTTGTTCATTTACTTGATCATATGTATCAAATATTGTACCTTAGACTTAGATAGTTTCTGAGAAATCCACTGTTTAAGCGTTTTCCTATATTTACGCCTAATGTACCAAAGTTGATCGTACCATAAATCAGGTCAAGGTTAACGCACGGTATTCATTTGTACAAACACTGATGGACCCGAATGCCCAATGCTACATACCAAGTTTCAAGGTCATAGGCCTTTCGGTTATGGGCGTGGCGGCCATCTTGGACACGTGACCAAAATACCCCGAAAAAAATTGTATTCCCCGTACCCATGGAGGGCTCCACATGAAATATGTCTTTGATTGGCCCACTGCTTCTAGAGAAAAGACGGTGGTGGACGGACGGACGACGGACTGCGGAGGCATTGGTATACTAAAAGCTCACCTGTGAGCCATCGGCTCAACAGAGCCAAAAAATAATATCTCTTTGAAAATATGCATAGTACTGAGGAGACCTTAAGCGTCCTAACTATTACTTTTTCCTACTCTTTCACACAGTATCAGGCTGAGTAGATAAAAAGAGACTAAGCCTGGGTCCAAATTTTTGTTAAAAAAAGAGACTATTATAACAAGGTTGAACAGTTTCATTTACACATCTGTCATAGTATCAGTAATTATTATTTATATTGTAGGTATTACATAGGTATGCTTGCCTACTCTATATCCAGTGTACATTCACCATATACATGGTTGAACATTTGAAAATAAGCTACCGTTTTCTTCTGGTCTACCGTGCAATTTGGAAACTACTTTGAACAAATAATTGCTAGGACGCTCTTCATAATGCAATAACGTACCCTTCAGCACTACGTAAAATTTTAATAACAATGTTATTTTCTAGATTTCTGTGCAGAAAATTATCCTTTGATCTTTCCTTGTAAAAACATATTTTTAAGTCCCATGTACCTCTATTTTGTATTCTGAACTGTAGAGAACAACAAAAATAAAAAGTCTGCTAACTTTCAGGGAGATACGTTATTTTTAATGTTTATGCATACTTTTGCATTTATTGCAAATCACCACCTTAAAGTAGAAAGAAAACACAAGATCTCGAATCTTTAACCTTAGAAGTTGGATTGACAATTTGGCTGCTGTCTTTTGTGCTTGTCTGTATTTTAAATTTTTAAGTAAATGGAGTTTTTGTCTCAAAATAAGTACGACAAATTCAACGACTGTGTGTGTACCTGTAGAAAAGAATGCTGATGTATTTTGGAATCGACAACCGAGCAGTCCATTGCTGTTATTTTTCCCTGGAGGTGTCCGTTGTCTTTTCAATATTTTGAACATTGACGAACTAATAACAATTTGGTTAAGTTAAGCATTTAAAAACGGATCCCAAGGAAAGTTTTTTGCAAAATAAAAGTTTATAAAGGCCTAGGGTCGATAAGGGGTGTTTTTGGCCTCATGTCCAAAACTAGTTTTACGCTGACAAATCATTGTACAGTCATATGGTATTAGTGTTACAGGCATTGTTTTGTTATCTAATGCACGTTGCCATGGCAACGAGTTTTACAAGGGCATGGGCTATTTCTTTCGTTTTTTAATACGGTTGTCTACCATTGTTATTACCTGAAACCCTCTTTTGATTTGCTTAATATCAGTTTCATATCACTGGATTATGGTTAATCAACATAATAAAGTGGCGAACGGTTATTGTCGCCCCTTAGTAACACGTGGAAACATTAGCAACGATCTGATAAATAGGTTTAGGTTTTGCACTTTCTTTTCTTTTATCCTTATTTTTGTTTAGATTAGAAAAAAAAAATAACTGCAAGTATTATACCGTCAGGGTTCAGCTCACGCTAACGAATCCTTATTGAGTTTTTAAAAGTTTGTTGTCTTTTTTTATACGTTGTTTCTTAATAAAAAAAATACTGTGACGTCATGTACGTGAGCAAGGTTGATTTCTGACGTCACGAGCGTCAAAGGAGAAAGACGATGCGTAAGGATGTTCTTGCAGAAACTTAGCTTGGCACGGATCTCGGATCGAACCTGTCTAACCAAATCTGTCTCACAAACGTCCATATCAGAGAGAAAAAAACGCTCGCTGGTTTGTTTCAACTTGTAACAAGCATTGCCTTACTAGTTCGCGTGACAATCCTTTTCCAAATGACTTTATTTGGTTATTTAATATTTAATTGCTTTTGCTTTAACTTCTGAAATAAAACCAAAAATATTCATTCTGTATTTTGCACCCTTAAAGAAAAGGAATAAGTCTTTTATCAGTTGCTCTCAGTTTAGAAGGCCAGCGCACATTAAACTCAAATATAGACTAATCATAAAACGCTCCACCACGGCTGGGGAAAAGCCCGTGAAAATATATCATTATGAAAAGCATTTTTCCTTGCAGTGTCTGTGTAATGGATAATATGCATGCAATAAAGCGCGCGTGTGTGTGAGAGCGGGGGAGGGGGTGGGGTAGAGGCGTAGTCAGAATTGTTGAAACCTGACAAATCTGTCCTCAAAATAGCGACTTGTTCTGCTTCTCCATCGAATACTAAAATATAAACAAAAGCGAAACAAGGAGCGGGATCCTCGTCCTGTACAGTGTATTTTACTATATATTATTAAAGTTAATAATAATTGGTCACTCAGTTTCCCAACAAATTTTTCAGATAATTCTATACCATTTTTCATCAGACAATAGTGTCTGTTTTGTTTAAAACGTCATCCATAATGACGAAAAGGTAATAGAAAAGAAAATTAGCGAAATTACATTTTAACATCGGGCAGAAGTTGGAGGGGGTGGGTCCGGTTAAAAAAATCATTTAAAAAAATATCGTGAAAGGTAAATTAAAATTATAAAATTTAATATGATAAAGATTACAAATTTCTATAGTACCATCAGAATCATAATAAAACATAACACAACCAGTTCTTGCGTTAAATTTCAGAAGGCGGTGGTAGGATACGCTAGAATGCCTCGAAACTTTCGGCATTGGGGCATTCTACAGGTATTGGCTTTAAGTCCCATTGCCTTCTCAGTGGTATAAATGCATGAAATATTTTATCGCGAGGTATCACTGAAATTACTGTTTCGTCATTGCAAATGACCGTGATTAGCCAACTTAAACCACTGTGGTATTAAAGTATTACCCCACCTAAATATATTTTCAATTACAATGTTATTTTGTTAGAGGTTTGCGCAGAATATTGCCTCTTTTCTTTCCACATCAACAAATCAGGCTAGTTTGGGTTTCTAATTTGTGAGAAACAAAATAAAGAAAGCATCTGCATATGTTGAACTTTCAGCATTTTATGCAGGGTTTTGCATTCATCACAGATCAGGGATTACCACCACCTTAATAATACTAGTTTTAAGAAGAAGACTGTTGGCTCTGGGAATAGAAGTTTTCTTACGATTCGCGAAAGAATTTAGTTTGGGTACAAAATAACAAATTGAAACGATTAGCTACGGAAGCCGATAGGTGAAATGTCCCTATCGGCTTTTTCGCTTATAATGCAGCAACTCCACTGCTAATTACTAGCAGTGGAGTTGCTGCATTATAAGCGAAAATGTATTCTCTCTCTCTCTCTCTCTCTCTCTCTCTCTCTCTCTCTTCGATCGATAGCTCATTGGGTAAAGGGTTGGCTTGCTGATCTAGCGGTCCCAGGTTCGATTCCCGCTGGAGGATGGAGACGGCAATCTTTTGAATTGTAAACGGGGATCCATTGCACACCAAAGTAAAAAGATGGGCAATGATCAGGAATTAATACATTCAAATCCCACATTCCGCTCTCAAAACCAAAGCCTTCTATTATCACCTTTCCATATTCCTGGTAGGACTTTGACTGAAATACTGTTGAAAAGGATGTAAATTTGCAAACAAGTCATCCATCAATTCTCTCTCTCTCTCTCTCTCTCTCTCTCAACTTGCACAAAATGCATGCTCGATTACGACAAAAGGACAAAATGTTTACATCATACATGAGACGTAAGAAAACGCTTCATGTTCACAATTGAGCATCATATACCTCTTTCTGCTCATTTTAGGAAAATATGTATACTTTTATGTATATAGTCGATACATTAGAATATGGCGGAGCCCCGACAACGTCATAATTATACCAGTGAGAAAATGTATGCAAAAGAAGAACGACTATTGATAATATTAACCCTCAGGTCTCGAGCAAGAAGAAAGAACACGAAAGCTTAAAATATACATATTGAACAGTTTATAATTGACAATACTGGTCAAAAAGCGATAGAATGCTCTTGGTTACCATGGTAACAGCATGGAAGCAAGAGAAGTGAATCCATCTTATTTTATTCAATTCAGGATAAAGGAGAAACAACAATAAACTTTGAAAAGGAGCCATACACATAGATGTTTAAAGGCTTTTTACTGACCTAAAAACGATGATTTGTTCTTCGTTACCACGACAACGACATTAGTGCGAGAGGAATACTCTTTGCAATTTGATTTTTCAATCCTCAGCTCTCGAACAAGAAGAAACAAAGTCAAACAGTCAAAAAAAATGAATCTTTTAAATGAAACTGTTTGCCAAAAAACCATGAAAAATGAGCATGGTTACCATGGCAACGGCACAATTACCTTAACAACGGAAACGAACTGTATTTTAGGATTGATTCACACAAATATAATTACATATTGACTTACTTAATCGAACTCTCAGAGAATGTCAAGCTCAAAACGGCTTTTGTCAGCCTTATATAATTATTTAGATTACAAGGCGCACGTGGCTGGAGGACATATTTTATTTTTAAAAGCGCCTCCACATGCAACAAACAACATGAAACTTTTTATAAAAGTTCCTTTTTAGTAATGAAATTGTTTGATAAAGTACGAAGTTGTTTGTCGAATGTGGAGGCATTAGAATTTTTGTCTGAATACATTAAAATTGGCTAAAAAGTGCAAAAAAACGAAAATGTAGCATGTTTGGAGCGTTACCATGGCAACGTCATGAACAGAACTTGAAAACCGACATCTGATTTGAAAATAAGGTACCGTCACATATCCATGTAAAGGAACTTTAAGGAAAATATTCAAATTTTATTTTCTCTGAAATTTTGAGGCCAAAATTGATGCTTATCGCACCTAGGCCTTTAAATGGAACAGTTACTGCACATGATTCAATGAAAATGACAATATTTTGGTTTGTGCTGAAAAGCGAAAGTATTTGCCGTTGGATTTCAGATAAATTCACAGTGTTGTTACATGTTAAATTACATGTAATAATAGCGTACTTATCGAGAAAACAAAAGCTTATGTGGTGCCATACATTAGCTTTTAGTGATTGTCCATGTTGAGTACAAAATAAAGTATTTAAAAGTAGGGTTTCAGTTGCGTCTATACTGTAGTTTGTTGGTTATGCATTATAAGATTTAAAAAGGGGGAGTATGGGCTGATGTTGGCATAAGTAACGGGCCTTATAAACAGGAAACATAATAGTCGTTTTGTTTCCGTTCTGTAACGTTGGTTGTCAAGGCAATTCACACGTTGTATATAATAATGGTGAGTACCCTTGTCTTTACTGAACTTGGTTTGATGTTTAATTGTATTCAATAGCTTTGGTTAACCCTCAGTTAGAATATCATTACCTTTGAGTGCTGGTCTGGTCAATAGCTTTAGTTTATGATACATGACTGTAGTTTATGCATTTAGGGAGCTATCTAGTACGCTATTATTGCTGATAATTCTAGTTTTGTGTATTGATGTATGTATTTTGACATTACTAGTTTTAATTTCAGGTTCTTTGTGTATATCTCCACATTGAATAATGATAGTTCTAGTAGTGAATCACCGCCTAATATATATATATATATATATATATATATATATATATATATATATATATATATATATATATATATATATATATATATATATATATATATATATATATATAATCCTCACTTTGTTTTAGGTCGGGCCATTATGGCTGAGAGAGGTATTTCACCTCTCTTATGTACTTCTTGTTTATTTAATGGAATATGCATTGCAGATTTAATTCAATAAAATCCAAATTATACATTCGAATATGCTCTTTAATAGGTTGTATAAAGATGTGAATAACACTTAAAAGCATTGTCAAATTAGATCATACACGTATTTGTTCTGTGTGACGATCGATGGTCTCAGATATGGGGATACTCAACCTATATACTATATATATCTTGTATGTATAAGTCAGACATCTTTCCATCCAAAACAGTGCCCTGTATGACTGAGACTTATGCCTTCAGAAAAGGCAATCATTTGATAATGACAAATATTTATGTATGGTGAAATGGGCATATCGGAACCAGCAAGATAATTATATTATTTTCACATGGATTTTGTTTCGTTCGACCATGGTATCTAACGACTATGCACATAGGTATTTATACAAGAGAGTACGTTGATTCATATAAAGGCAGTATTGATCTGGCTTTTCCCATTCATCAGATGCTGTCATCCGAACCCTCGAATGCGATGGAATGAATGACTTGCGATTTTACCTTCTTTTCAACAGTATTTTGGTTATATCAGGAATATGGAAGGGTGACAATGAATACTGTATGCAAAAGAGCCCCGTTCACGATTGAAAAGATTTCGACCTCCGGGAATCGAACTCGGAACCGCTGGTCAGAGGTAGTGGACCGCTAAATCAGAGGTTGTGGACCGCTAGATCAGAGGTAGTGGACCGCTAGATCAGAGGCAGTGAGTGACTGAACTTAAATCTAATCTTCTACCAACATATAAGTCATACGGAGATGGGACCTTGATTGAAAGTCTCGTCCGAAAGACCGGAGGAGCGAAGGATCGAACGCGCGACCTTTGCAGAATCAAACTGCTTCAGTTGTGTATATCAAAATCACCGTGTATTCGAAAGAACAGATCTGCCAAACAACAGTAACTGAGCCGCGACACGAGAGAAAGCAACAAAGTGGTTGTGCGCCAAGCACAGACTCAGATCAGCTGGGTATCCGCCCAGTCTGATCAGACTCTTCGCTAAGCGCTTAAAGGATAGTAGCTAAGGGTATCAGCTACCTCCATGCGGACAGCGAAGACTCTGATCAGACTGGGCGGATGCCCTTTTTATACGCGCAAAACCTATCCAATTGGACTGACACTGAGTGGCATGTATAGTTTTGCTCTAAGAACAGCCTGGCATTGTTGAAACATAACTGTTGTGGATTCATTGTATTATCTGTACAGAGTTAAAATTAAAAAAAAGTAAAATGGCATTGACCGTTTTGTTCCTGCTCTTGACAAGAATAATGCCCCAGTGTGATAATATGCACCGTCACATAAAGATGTCAGTTATGCTTAAAAGACGGACAAATGATCGCAATGAAAAGAGCCTTTTAGCTGATGTTAGCGAAGGAAATGCGTGATGGTTGTTATTTAAATATATGAATATGTAACGCTGATTGTCACGCAAAATACAATCACGTACATGGTACTACATACGCTGAACATGCAACAGCAGAGAGATGAGAATTTCAACAGAGAAAGTTAGGAGTGTGTTTATAGTCCTCTGATGCCCCCGCAAAATATGCAGATTGACACATCACAACCAGGTTTCAAAAACTGGAAATCATAGGAGTTCGCCGGCAACGTTTGTTTCAGGGACGTAGGGAGAAAACCTCGTTGAAAATGGAAATATGTTGAACACATAACAATATGCATATATACATGTAAAAGCATAAAATTCTACCGAGTCTCAATAGAATCCGGTGAGGAGAGTATGAGGATGTTTTTCAGACTCGAGACGGGGTATAACTGCAAATAATGATGTGACGTTTACCCCTACTGGACAATGAAACCATCAGATCCTGTGATATCTCCATTAAAGTCCTGCTTATTATTAAAAACCTGTGGGAACTACCGAAGGGGGGTATCAATAAGGTGGGTTTTCTGCATCCTACCAAAGTTTTCTTTTTTTAACTGCTTGTATACTCCAATGTGTCTAGTTTATTGAACCATATGTGACTTTGGTCGGAAAGCCTATGGGTCCACAGAAGTGGGTGGGGTAATCCAACATGGTTTTAGCCTGTCTTGTAAAAACATTCTCATTTGGTAGAAGAGTACAACAGACAGACAGGATTTGATAAAATGATTAACAAAACATCTAAAATATGCTTCCATATAATTTTATTTGGTTTAGTTGAACAAATGTTGTCGAAATAGACTTCCTTTGACATTCAGCATTTTTTTATATTTTTGTTCTCAATTTTCAATATTTCTTGGCATTGTTGTTAAATAGGCAGACCAGTTATCATCAAACTCATGTCAAGGAAGCACATGGACCATGACATTTGGATGATGTGACCAGAATTTTACAATGACCTAGTTTTCATTGTTGACTGAACACATAAACTTGTTTGGAAGATGGTTTTCATTCAATTTTGACCTAGAATTGCGAAACTTTGGTCAATTTGCTATTTTGACTGCTATATTATGCCCCACGCCCCGCCACTAAAGGTGAGGGAATACATTTTGGCTTCCGTGCGGAACTCGTTGACATCTGCATCTGTGTATGTGTCACGTATTAAGTCCTTCTGTGACCTTGGAAACAAGGTCAAGGTCATCAAAATCTGACCTTGACCTTGTTTCCTAAGTCAAAGAAGGACTTAATATGTGACACAGACACAGATGCAGACGCCAAGGATATCCGAACTGAAGCCAATATGTATCCTCTCACCTTATTTGGCGGGGGTATAGAGCATAATATAGCAGTCAAAATAGTAATTTGACCAAAGTTTCGTAATTCTACGTCAAAATTGAATGAAAAACCATCTTCAAAGCAAGTTTATGTGTTCAGTCAACCATGAAAACTATGTCATTGTGAACTTCTGGTCACATCATCCGAAAGTCCTGGTCAAGGTGCTTCCTTGACATGAGTTTGATGATAACTGGTCTGTTTATTTAACAATAATGTCAAGAAATATTGAAAATTGAGGACAAAACTATAAAAAAAATGCTGAATGTCAAAGGAAGTCTTTTTGACAACATATGTTCAAATTAAACCAAATAAAATGATATGGAAATATATTTTAGATGTTCTGTTAATCATTTTATTTAATCCTGTCTGTCTGCTGTAGTCTTCTTCCAAATGGGAATGTTTTTACAATACAGGCTAAAACCATATTGGATTACCCCACCCACTTCTGTGGACCCATAGCTCAGTAAGTAGGGCTTTCCGACCAAAGTCACATATGGTTCAATAAACTAGACATGTTGGAGTATACCATCAGTTAAAAAAAGAAAACTTTGGTAGGATGCCGAAAACCCACCTTATTGATACCCCCCCCCCCTTTATATTGTTTGCAAAATCAAATGATTTCTTATTTAAGCCCATTAATTGTCAGTGAATCCAATCTCTTTGAAAGCATATTTTAGCGCTGGAGCCATATTCATAAAGCCACGTTACTATGCGGTTGCTAAGGCTAAATAACTATAAAGGAGATTCCCTACTACTATGAAATTTGGTCTGGAGGAACAGTCTTACAAAGACTGTTCCTCCAGACCAAATTTCATAGTTGTAGGGAATCTCCTTCAAAGTAATTTAGCCTTAGCAACAGCATAGCAACCACTTAAGGTGTTTTATGAATACGGCCCCTGATTTCGCATTTAAAGAAGTGAGAAGTAGTGACTAGAAAATGTTAAATAAAAAGTAGGAACTATTAAGTAGGAACTGTGAAAGGGAATTGGGCAGTCAGCTGTTTAAAGTTTGAAGTGAGAAGTAAGAGGTAGGAAGTGAGATCTAGGTAGTGAGGTTTCAAGAATAGTGAAGTACATTTAAAAAGTAGATAGTGAGACCTAGGAGTACTATGAAGTAGAACATTGGAAGTGAGAATAAGAGCTTCAAGAGTTCCTTCGAGAGCAGAGATTACATTAAGAAGAAGGAACATTGGCCAGACCACGTAGTTTCGGCTAAGAAAGCCCCACCAGCGAGCCCGACACCATCCGGCTACGAAGCAAGAGAAAAGCATGCCAAATTCTTACAACTCCAACCGAGCAGCCGACCCAAAAACCGACCAGCACCAAAAAGGATCCAAACAATATAAAATACAAAAGAGGATGATCCAGAATTTGAGTCCAACCAATCCCAAATTCCAGATTTCTCAGAATATATCTCAAAGGACAAAAATAAAAATAAAACTGCACTATTGATTCAGGAAAAAATCTGTACTATTGAAAGTAGGAAGTGAAACAACTATAACGTTGAAAAATAAGGCAAAACTTGGTTATTCCCAGTGTCAAGTGAAATAAGTAGAAAGTGATAACAAAGACCTAAGATGTGGGAAGTAGGTAGAGGGACCCACCACTGACTGCATGCATGTGCAGGCTAACCTGAGTCTTCCGTCTCGCATATGTCATATACCTTTTAAGTCTTACGCAACTCAACTACTCTTGACGAGAACAAATACACCCTTATCCGCTCGTGGTGCCAAGACTGATCAGACTCTTTCCCGTGACTCTTCCAATGTCGCATATGTCCTAAGTTACATTCTCTCACGGATTTTTTTGCTAAATAGCATTTGATACAAACAGTTGGGTTAAAAAAACTGCAAAACAACTTACTCTAGATTTAAATGTCAGTTAAGAAATCAGAAAATACATAAGAAGATGTTGAAAGCGGTCTCGATTATGTCTTGTTAGTAGGATCTAACGTTGCCGTACTGCATCGAGACCAAGTTAAAAATTGTAGTCCCACATTGGTACATTTCAACTTTCCCGGGGTAAAAATATCTCATTTCAGAAAACAACAATATATACGGTTAGAGTGTTAAAGTGGTCTCAAGTATGTCATGAACTAACTTTTGCTTGACTTAGTTTATCAAAACTAAGTTAAGAAAGTGGCACACTTAGTTTAGCCGTTAGATACATGTAGCTGTAAGTCCCTATTCAGACACCACTTGTACATAGAGAGTTAAATATATCACAGGTTTGTAATGTTATTGACTTGTGAAGTCTGAGTTTAAAAGTTTACTGCACCCGTTATTTCCCGCACTTCATCAATGCATTAATAATGCACTTAACAAGATACGTCAGTCGGTCAATCCCACACAAACCATTAGCGCAATGAGGATTTATTCGAATTCTTGGTTTTCTGTAGCAAGGAGTAGCTGGAAATTTTATCTGACATACCAAGTACAGAAAGATCCCTTGTGGTCACTATGGTGTCGGCGTGAGCTGAGGCATCTGCCACTGCGTCCCATTTTACGTTAAAGCTTTTCGTAACATGAGAAAGGTGAGCTAACCTGTACGTGGATAGGGTTTTCGTACCGGAAATGGGGACTTTGATCTACTTTGGTTGTAGCACTCCCTTCAGACATCCAATTATTTTCATTTTGTTTCATACATTTCAGATGTTGCTTAACTTTATGATGTCTCTCTGGTGAGATTGGATGATTCTAGAACATTAAAGGCTTACCATACTACACTTAAGTATTCGGACAGGCAGCCCTGGGGAAACAGTGCAGACAAAATACAGACAGTTCCTGTTTGCCTGTCTTTATATATCTGTTGGATGCTTTACTGTGTAAAATAAAATTAATCCACTTCAGGACAATTGCGGTAAATACTGTAGGTGATCCAGTGTTGTTACCGTTATTTCTTACTGTCTCGCCTGCGATAAGCTGACGCGAGACATAGGTATTACTTTTTCGGTATCGTCTTCATTGTCGTCATCGGCGGTGTGAACTTGGCGTAGAGGTTTCGGGTTTTGTCTCTGTTTTGTGATAATGACAGGCGAGACATTGCATTTCTCGGAATTCGTTTTTGGAACTGCGTCAGAGTGACACTGCATGCATTACTGTTGTGTAAATCGATTTCCATGAATAAGTATGCTTGCAGTGGAAGCAACTCTTCTTTTGTCCTTTTTGCCTCTCATACAATGGGGATCAACTCTGAAAGGAAAATAATTTTCTTCCCTAGGATTTTTTTATTCTTTCTTTAAGAATGGAACCAATTTTGGGAAAACTTTATTATACAGCGAAGCAAACAAGGAGTCAAAGAGATGGTTCCCCTGCGTACCTAGAAATTGTTTGTGAAATACCGGTTATTTGCCCTCAGCCATATGCTTGCCACTAAAGTGTCAAACTTTAGAATGTCTAAGTCTGAAAAAGGAGCCACCTAATCTTTACTCAAATATTTAACCTAATCAAAGAAATTTCAAAACTCTAAGCCCTGTGGTTCTTGAGCCCATTAGCTGCATTAGTATTGATCATCAGTGCAAATAGCTCAGTACTGATTTATTTGATAAATGCATAGCTACCTAGCCCCTACTAAAACGTTTACTACTATACCAAAAATATCAGCTTCCTATGTCAAACGTTTCAACAGTTGGAAAAATGCCAGATTCAAACAAGGGCCATAACCTCATCACAATTTGCCGGATCTCTCAAAAGTTAATCAGGTGAGCTACAATTCATACATGATCAGTAAAACCAAATATATAAGGTGGTGAATTATGGTAATTGCAAAAATCTGCATAAAACAATTAAAAAATAATGTATCCCCTTTAAAGTTAGCAGACTTCTTATTTTTGTTGTTCTCTACAGTTTAGAATACAAAATAGAGGTACATGCTGCTTAAAAAAGTGTTTTTATAAGGAAAGATCAAAGGATAGGTTTCTGCGCAGAAATCTAAAAAAATAACATTGTTATTGAAAATTTACGTAGCGTTGAAGGTGCGTTATTGCATAATGAAGAGCGTCCTAGCACTCGATTGTTCCAACTCTTTCTCATATTATAATGTAGACAAGATGAAAACAGTAGCTTTTTCTCAAATGTTCAATCATGTACAAGGTAAATATACACTGGATGCATTCATTAAATATAGGGTAGGCAAGCATACCTTTATTACACCTACATTATAAATAATACATAACTGACACAAAGACAGGTGTGTGTATGAAATTATTCGACCTTGTTAAGAAAGTCTCACCTGTATGCTTTGACAAAAAATATGGATACAAACTACGTCTTTTCATCTGCTCAGCCTGATAATGTGTGAAAGAGTTGTAAAAAAATGCTAGGACGCTCTCCGTAATGTAACAAGGTACCCTAAGCACTAATAATATTTTCAATACCGATATTATTTTTTTAGATTTCTGCGCAGAAAATTACCCTTTTATCTTTTCTTATTAAAACACATTTTAACATCAACAAATCCAGCATTTTGGGATTCTAAATTATAAGAAACAACATAAAGAAGGCATCTGCAAAGTTTTGGGAAGATCAGTTGTTTTTTTCAGCGTTCTGTGCAGATTTTTGTCTTTGCCCCAAATTAGTGATTATTACCACCTTAAAAAGATATTAATCTCATTTTAAAAGGGGCATAATTTCAGAAAGGGGGATATCTTAGACAAGAAAACAATATATCAGCTATTTTTCCACGAGAAATCCATATATGAAAATTCAAATCCCTAACCTCAGTGGTTCTTGAACCCAGTAGCTGATAAGAATTGAACCGTAAATAATAAATGCAGAGTAACCTAACCTTTACCAAAATATTTAACTCTTCGAAAATTACAATTAGACTATGTAAAAAAGTCAGCTTCCTATGTCAAGTGACGCAAAACTTGAAAAAAATGATAAATTCAAACAAGGGCCATAACTCTGTCAAAATTTCACAAAATGTACCAAAAATCTAATTAGATCATTTACCCCTCATACCTCATCAGTATACTAAATATCAAGGTAATAACTTAAATACTTTTGGAGGTATCTTGCTAAAAAGATTTCAACTCATATCTTATAAAAAAGGGCATGACTCCAGAAGGGAGAATGGCTCAGGAAAAAAAATATGTGTCAACAATTTTTTATGGGAACTCAATGTATGAAAAATCTCAAGACCCTAGATGGCAGGGTTCCAATGTTACAGCAGGCAAAAAATGTGTGACGGACAAGCCAAAGGCAATATGCCCAACCAAATTTTTTTAAATTGGGGGCAGGAAAATGGAGGAAAAATTATTGAAATGTACACACGTACACTTTCCACCGCCAGTATTCTTGCTACTGACCTTTGTAATTAGTTCTTCCATTGCAGCGCCTCTTTGATAGACTTTAGTGTGTCTTTGATCGCAAGAGTCTCTTCCACTTGGCTGTTCTTCTTTAAGTGTTTTGGGTTTAAACCTTATAATAATTATTGTAACCTTTCCTGGTTATCTTCAACTATATTTTAATGACTTGTGTGCGTGTTGCAACTGAGAAAATAAGTGGGGCGGTTAGCCAATATTCAACAATATTTCCGAAATCGAAACCACAACAGCAACAACAAATATGCATATCAACATGCGCATGCGTACAATCTGATCAGCACATTCGATATATAACTCATACATATTACAAAACACACTTCTATTTAATCTAAGCCGATTATCTTTATTTAAGATATTTCTTGTTAATGCTATTATATATGCCATAACCAAAGATCTTGCGTTTTATAAATAAGTATGCCCGTGGAAAAAAGCAACATCCACAACGCACAGACGACAATAAAAAATGACATCCATCAAACTTCAACACAAAAAGTCCATACATGCACCGCACACATGGCATCTACCGAAATATCTATATTCGGTTTATCAAATATCTATATTCGGTTTATCTAAAGCTGCATTCACGATAAATCCTTTATGAGTCGACTGTAGGTTTAGGTTTGGTAAACACTCATTTTATACCAATCCTCCAACCCCCAAAATATCTTTGACTGTATCAACACAATTTTGCCTTTTTTATACAAATTATTGCAGCTTCCTTCGGAGAGCAAACGTTGAAAAAGTTTGCTTTAATATGTAGTAGACCCATGCATTATAAAAAAAAGTTTTAATAGTGTTACTGAAATGTAACAATGCCTATAGACTAACTTTAATAGATTTTATAAGAGACGTAAGTGAAATTTTCGATTTCCAAAAACAAATCTGTTTTCTTATCGACTGAAATCTTATTTGATTGATGCATGCACTACATTTGCTCATAACATACAATCTAGTTTAATGGTAAGCTTAATAGCAAGTTATAAAGAGTGTAATTGGTCACCAACTTCAGTTTATTTCCCCTCACCCCTTGCCTAAGTATGCCACTCACATACGATTATAATGTGTTTTTGATAGCGCATGCCTACATGCAAAGTAGCTGATGAGAAAGATTAAAACCATTATATATATTTAATTCTAAAATCTGGGTCTGTGCTTAAGAACCTGAAGAAAAAAAACTTAAAACAAGTTATGGGAAACTGAGAGCAACAAAATCCATATATCAAAGGTTTTTTTTTTATTAGTTTTGTATATCAAATGTTAATGTTTTGCTAGTTTTGTATGCAAATTTCATTTCAACTGTCAGAGGTCTTAAAGTACGTGTATATTAGTTCAGACAGCTACGTTGATATTCGGGAGATAACTGACAATAAATGAAAAAAAACATACGAAGCAGGAAGAACAATTACACTATTAGCTACATTTAGATCATACACAAAGTGTTTTACACTGTTTTGATTCTAAATAGCAGAGAAAGACCTATCTAATATCTGTGTCATTAGTTCGTGTTTTTATATATCCATTGCCCTCTGTGCACAGTTGTGCGCAAACTCATATATTTGGAGAGAAAAAAGAAGACAATGAAACACGAAATCTGACATGGGTTAAAATTTTGTCAAATATATAAAGACCGAAACGGAAAAGTCAGATCATTTATTATTTAGCTCCGAATCGGGTACCAAGTACCAATAAGTAGGTATACACTCTCATGATATCCAATTTAATTTACACACTGGACTTTGGATTGTGTAAAGCCTAGGCGCTCGACTTTGATTTTGCGCTAGACCTGTCCTTGGTCTGGATTTTAAACTTTGAACTGTGTAAAACCGGTACTATGGATTATAGACTGTGTAAAACTTTGAACAGTGAATATACACCGGAATGTACATGTATATGTTTCATGTTTCCACCATCATACTTCAGATAATATGATTGATCGGGTATGATTGACTCCCGGCTAATTGAATGACACTGTTACTTGCATTTCATATTCCTCTGATTTGGCTTTATGTCTCCCATAACATTCAGTAAATCAGCAGCATTTCTGTTTTTTTTTTTTTTTTTTGTTTTTTGTTTGTTTGTTTGTTTGTTTGTTTGTTTGTTTTCTGTTTTTTTGTTTTTTTGTTTTTACATTTTTGACAATGGAATACTCACACACCATGGTTTATCGCATACCACTTCTAATTCCCTGTGTCGTAGATGTGTTAGTTCATTGAGTTTGCATTGTGTCTTAAACATCAAAGCATACGTACAACTGTAGTTTCAGGTCATTTGTGATGGTTAATCATGCACTTGAAATCACAAAATGTCACCACCTGTCCAAATGAGAAAGCGTGATGGAAAGCCATAACGATAATTTCTGAAGTGATGGCTGCCAATTAAAAAGGCAACAACCCGCAAGCAATTTTCTACGGAGAAACTGATAGAAAACCTTAAGTAACACATCCATTTAGCATTCGCTACAAAGACGAAGCATTGTAGACACTTTTGAACGTAACAGTCAACAAAAATAAGAAGAAAACATGTTTTTCTTGGACAAAAAACGAGTCAAATACACAGCAATATTACCTTATTTTGACCCATATTCTGTAAAAATTGCTAAAATATGGACTGTTTATATTTAGAATAGATAGGGACTGGGCTAAATGTTAATGTTAAACGTTAACAGGTCATTAAGAACATTGACAGTGAATATAAATGTCATTTTAGTGGGTTGGATTAAAATATGTAAGGGTTATGGCTGACCATCTCAAATGTGCGATATGGAAAACCGTAAGTCCCCAGACTGATTACTGTCGCTTCTTTAACTTGTTATTAAAGATACAAATATTACCTACCACTTTCAAACACTAACAATGATATCCGAAGCCCGTGCAAAGCAGTTTGCTTAAATACACATTATTAAAGCCTAAGTCCTGTTTCCATTCAAATCCGGTGTTATTTTTATTTATAATATTTGCAGGTACTTTAATATTACTTGAACATAAACTATAAGAAGCAAAGTATATTTCTGTATGTGTCAAATTAAAGTGGCTTTATGACGTTAACAGAGTCAACGCACGTCAGGGCAACGACAAGAATAAGCTACGTTTATACAGATGTTTTAAAAATGAATATAAAAACCGAAAATTACGTCAGATGTCTAATGCCTCGCTGTCATCAAATCTCATACTCCAAATTTCGGTGTGGAGTGGCTCCAATTCGTATTGAAACGGGAAGATAAGAACGTTTAGCTTTAGAGGACAGATGTTGTTTTCACTGTGTAAACCATATAGAGAACGAAGAGCATGTACTTTTGCATTGTCCTTTGTACGAAGATTTAAGAAAAGTATATTTTACTAAAATATTAGAACAACATGGCGATTTTGAGAGAAAACCTTTTACTGAAAAGTTAAATTTCATTCTAGGTGAATCAGATGATCACCCACTCAGGCAGTCAGCAAAGTTGTGTTACGATATCCTCAATAGGCGTAGAAATATGTTATATAAATAGGTTTTATCCAGTTTGTGATATTTGTTCAGAAGGATGTTGTTCGGTTATAGATATGGCTTTGTCTAAGGCAGCTGGCGGGACGGGTAACACTGTACGGTACAGTGTTGCGCGAGCCTGTCAGTTGTACCGGCTAACGCTAGATCCTTGACGAAACGTACTGACACTACATAAGTATAATTAATGCAGAGCCCGCTGTATGGTAGCAGGACTCTTAGCTTAGTAACATAGTGGGTTTGGCTTTACCGGGCGTGCCAGTCGCTCATGTCTATTGTGTCGTCTTGAAAACCGGTCACATTTCATACACATTTCATACACGTACCCCCAGCTTGTGGTACCCCTGTCCGCTGAGCCTCTTATACGTCTGTGTTTGCCTTAACCCACTGTCTTGCTGAGTTCCTCAATTTTTATGTATGTATGTATTTATGTATATATTTCTGTCTTAGATTCTGGTTTTTAACAGTCTCTCATAGCTGTGTATAGAGCCGCTCTTAACTCATTTTACCAAATGTATTTTTTTTTATATTTGTAATCTGTAATTAGAGGTGAGACTTTAATAAAATATTTGAATTGAATTGGATTGTCAAATTAAACAGAACTGCCATAGAGCAAATTAAACAGTAAATTTTGTCAAACGGTTTTCCTTGAACTCTGGACTTTGAACACTAACTGTGGATTGTGTTAAACCTAGGCGCATGGCTATGGATTGTGTCTAATCTCTACTTTGGACTTTGAATTTTGGATTGTGTAAAATCTGGACTATGGACTACAGACTGTGTAGAAGCTGAAGTCGCGACTATAGACTTGGAAAATGTTCCAGGTTTCCTCCATACTTTGGAAAATATAATCAATCATATATGACTAACCCGAACCATTTGAACGACACTGTGATCTGTATTTCATCACTGCATGAAAAGTCCGTTTTACGCAGCTGATCGAACATGTATCAAATATATGAAAACGCCGGTATTTGCAATTATTTGCATCGTTTGCCTTTCATTTGCGGTAATTTGACTTATATTTACCTGTCGTAAATGATCAAATTTACGTATGTGCGCATACCTAGAGGTAAGCCGTAAGCGCCGCACTTTACGTAGTATAAACTAGAGGGGCGCAGAGTATGAAAATACACATATTTACCATCTTTTACAAGTCGGTGTAAATTTATCAGCATCTTTGAGTTCTGTAGGCTAGCAAATATGCGAAAGTGACACACATTTACGTACTATGTAAATTGATAAGCATGTCAATAGTTACTTAGCACTACAAATATTGTTAAATATATGTCAAATATATATTTACCTACATATTCAAATGTAGCCAAAATACGATGCTTTACTAACGTTTCTTTACCTTTTAAATGACAATCAAACTTAACGTACTCAAACCTGTTTAGCAGGTATGCAAATTTATTGTAAAATCGAAATGTTTAAGTTCATGCGTTTGTATATACAAATAAATGTTACACATTAAAATGCTTGAAAATTTGCTTACTCGGTAAAATAATGTTAAACATAGACAAATACGACATATTAACATCAAAATCAAATTTAAAGTAAACAAATGTGTTTATGTTTGGTTTGTTCATTTGGAAATGTATGTAAATGTTTAATATTTACACACGTTGCACGCTATGCATACATTTTATCAAAAGCTTGTATGGACATACATTTGCTATATTCGCTGCAAACTTCAAATGTTATATTTTGCAAACGTGTGCACGTATGGTAAATATAGTATGAAACAACATTTGCAATGCTATGTAAATATTAATGGCACATTAGTTTTTCCAATATGCCTACAGATGCCAAATCATGTGTTTATCTTGGTATTTACCCAATAGTTTGGGATATCAAATATAGTGTTCATATGAACATTTGCATATCATTTACTGGGCTTTGGAGAGGTGGGCATATGTTATTCATTTTGGGTAAGGAAGAGGAATATTCGGTCAAATTGTTTTAATTGTCTTGTGGATAAGCTATTCACGCTAAATATTATAAATGTGAAAAAAATTAATGCATATCGTCTAGCGTCTCTGTCATGCAATAAAATTCGACAAATACCCTTATAACGGACTTTTTAATTGTTTGATTTTACGATGAAACAATAACCATGTATTCATAAATGAGCCGCGACACGAGAAAAGCAGCAAAGTGGTTGTGCACCCAGTGTAGACTCAGATCAGCCTGGACATCCGCCCAGTCCGATCAGACTCTTCCCTAAGCGCTTAAAGGGTAGCTAAGGGTCTAAGCTACCTTTATGCGGACAGCGAAGACTCCGATCAGACTGGACGGATGTCCAGGCTGATCTGAGTCTGCGCTGGTTGCACAACCACTAAGTTTGTTTTCTCGTGTCGTGGCTCAAATGAACGTATGACTGATTCCACCGTAATCTATATTATAAGCTTAACTTCCTCCACTTAATTATTTAAATATTAATTTTCAAAATTATGACGTGATGTTTCCAAAGACCGACACAAAATATGCTTATTTTACGGCGGTATATAATCACTACATTCCAAGTCTTGTGTTGTTCTTCCAATAACAGACTGAACTAATTTGCATCAGTCTGATCAGAAGATATGCGGTCTTCTTCAACCAATGGAATCGTCGCAGTTTTTGTCGGGTAATCAAATACTATTGGCTGAAATAAGCGCCAATGTAGATATCCCATTAAGACTTTGTGCTAATGACCCATATATTAATTCAGTATTTATTACACTGTACGTTTCCAGATGTGTCTTTTACCTTTGAAAGATAATCGGTTCGGCCCTTCACATCATAGCTAGTTTTATTTATATTTCATTCGTTCCACATTTTCACAGTATTTTCGAACGCAGATTTATCATATTGGCTGCAGTGCTAACAGATTAATTTACTGTCGTTGTTATAGTAGTTAAAATTAAAATAACAAATAACGTTCTGATTACAACTTCTTTCTTCAAAGGACAAGTAAAAAATGTTAACCCTTGCGATCGCTCATTGCTCTAAATGGTCAGTTGTTTTAGAACATGCTCATTCATTAATTGTAAAATGAAAGTGCTTTACTGTGCGCAGTTGAATATGGAAAATCCGCATCTTGTTGTCTTAATTAGTTTTAGCGACATTAAGGGTAAAACTTTAAAAAAAAATCCACCCATCGATGATCTTATCGAGTTGCCTCATTTTGTGCACATGGTGAGAACCTATACCGTCATGCCTGAACATTGAAATTTCGAAGTTTGTAAAATATCAAAAAAGTTTTTTGTTTTTTTTCTGTGAGAAGGCGGTTAATATTTGCGGTTTTGGTTACAACTGCTTACATAAACATTTTAACCGAATGGCAGCACCACCCTTAG
This sequence comes from Ctena decussata, assembly GCA_963989385.1. Taxonomy (NCBI): domain Eukaryota; kingdom Metazoa; phylum Mollusca; class Bivalvia; order Lucinida; family Lucinidae; genus Ctena; species Ctena decussata. The sequence goes on along the minus strand of OZ022503.1, from coordinate 28,256,272 downwards.
TTGAATGTTTAATATATCATTTTTATTTTAGAAATAAATCAGCTCTAGCAGTGAATTGTTGAGTAATAAGCACTATTTGGCGGTCAGTTGTGAAGTAGATCATATCACAAGCGCGGTAAACGTACGTTTCAATGGCAATTTCAGCAAAAAAAATAGAGACGTTACACCGTCTAACATCTCAAAACGTCACACAATAACGTCAGTAATGCCAGTGACGTCAGTAATTAGTCTCACGCGCTCCGAGACAGTGAATTGTTGCACAATAAAACACGAAAACTTTCCATTGCTTCTATAGGCGCACTGTGTTAGAACACACAATATCAAATATCAAATTACATGCTTGTAGATAAGTCTAACTGGATATGCAAATTGTAAATCTCATAATTACATTTATCATATGACGTCGCTGTTATTCAGTGGCTAACATGTCATAAAAATCGTATGACCACACGTGTAATAACACTTTGGCGCGTACACGTAACGTCATTGACAACGTCCATGTCAACAATGCGTTTTCTTATTGAAATGATGTGCAGTTTGAAGGCGTTAAAACCCCATTTATATGGGTCATATGATAAACAGAATCTTACACTCGTGGTCATTTCATATGAAATTAATGAAACTCGCCGAAGGCTCGTTTCAGAAAGGACTTCTATGATTAAGGCGAGGATTTTCCCCATTAGACCGGCGCGACAGGTCCGAATTTTCACAGGTATAAAGTGTGCAATTTTTTCTTAGCAGAGCTTCCACACATATGTAAACCGTATGAAATCAGATTGTGCTTAAGACCCAAAGACATGGGGAGATAATCCATTCTGACCCACCTACCCTAAATTCAAGGTTTTCGCATACCTCATCTTTTGAGGTAATAAAAGTATTGAAACCCGTCATTCATTCGATACATTTTTGTCATAAATGCATGCTAAATACACGCATATCACAATACAAAGCAATGATTTTCTTCTTGTTACGCCTGACTGGCATTTAAACATGCAAAACCATAGTTACACGTCCGGTCAAAACGGCCAAAATAGAACGCTTCATTATAATTAACGTACAAGTACTCCCCCCCCCCCCCCCCCCGTGACCCAGCATTTCCTTTATGCAGCAGACTTATGCGATGCAAGTACGTAATATATATGAGTGGGAAGCTGGGCCATATTACCTACCTTTATACAACCGATCTAAAAGGGATGAAAAGATGACTTGCAATTTTACGTCCTTTTCAGCAGTATTTCAGACACATCAGGAAGATAGGAGGGTGCTAATGTAAGGCTCTGTGCAATGAAACCCGGTTTACGATTAAAGATTTCCGCCTCCGGGAATCGAGCTCTGGACCGTTAGATCAGCAGGTTAGCGCTTAACCTATGCCTGACCAGTTGCCCAGGCTGATCTGATAATTGTCTTTTTTGAAAATGCAATAAAGTATATTTTCATGCGACGCCAGTCGTTTACTATTTAAATTTGCGAGGATGCTTAGGCTGATCAGAGTCTTGATTGTTCACACAATCAGTAAGCTTCTCTTTTGCAGAGGAGTCCCAGTAGCTCAGTGGGTTTAGCGCTCGCTTGCTGATCTAGCGGATCGGGTTCGAGTCCCGCTTGAGGCAAGAATCCTTCCTACCGTAAACGGGGTTCCATTGCACACATCCTTTCATTATCACCGCCCCATCGTCCTGATATGACTGAAATACTGTTGAAAAGGAAGTAAAATCGCAAGTCATCCATCCATCCATCTCTTTTGCAGTATTTAACGAAATAAAGAACATAATAGTGTGGTTTGCCATATACATTGGCAGGGATGATATGAATGCACAGGTTTACCTGAGTCTTCGCCATTCGCACACGCTATCTTAGTAGATGTACAGCCCAACTCCTGATCAACATGTATGATTATATGAACTGTTATCTTCGCAAGCTAAGGGTACTATCTCCACTATGTTCCTTAGGTAAGGAAAAAAGTGGACTTAGTAGTCTTGGCTAACGAATTTGACAGCCTTTGTGACCAAATTCACTTTGTATACCCTTACGATCCAAATATACACTGCAAAAAAATAACGGTAGATTTTACGGTAAAATAACTGACAACCAGCTGCCAGTCCTTTTACCGTTATTTTTACGGGCGCCCGTAAAAATTGCAGGAATCATCAAGCAGAGTGGGACAGAATAAAGCAGGTGTCGTTTTGGTCAGATAGCCCGTCAACAATACAAAGTTATTTTCGAGTGCGCCAGGTTTACATAAAACTTCATTTTCGTGATTTCCAACAATGTCTTACAGGCAAACGCCCGTAAAAATAACGGGAAAAGGACTGGCAGCTGGTTTCCAGTTATTCTACCGTAAAATCTACAGATTTTTTTACAGTGTAGTCTATGTGAAAGGAGACTACACCATGTCCTCATGGTCCAAATATTTTCGTTTTGAACGTAGAGAATGAACAGACTTTTGTTTGTCTTACCATTATGTACACCTTTTCAAGTGACAAAGAAAGCCTAATGATGTGTTATGTCTGAATCCATCGCGTACACAAGAGGAAAGGCGCTGATTAGTATTCAAGGATTATGCGCAGACTGATCTAAAGCTTGGCTTTTACACCAATAATCTGCACATTGTATATAAAACATTAATTTATTTTAGAGTGTCTCAAATATTGCAGTTGCGGCAAAACAAACTCACTGTGTGGATCGAGATCCGGAACATCCTTTTAAGGAAACGAAACCCCACCAAATAGGGCGGACCGGTTAACACACGCTAGGTTGATGCTTCGTTTCATCGAATTTTCTGACTAAAGTTTCAAATATATATCGTATGCGTCAGTCAAACTAGCCATATCAGCAAACAAAGAATGCATTTCTCCATATCAAACAGGCATTAATGTGGCGAAATCCGTTGACATTTCCATGAATTTTTGCGAGATATTCCGTTGACATTTTCTAACACACAGACACATAATTTGTGTTGAACTAGAGAGTATGTTCCTGTGACAAATGCAAATTACACGGCAAATAAAAATTGATATTTCTCAATAAAACAAGATATTTAAACACGGTTTTCTGGGTCTGGGACAGAATTCAACTGGGCATCGTATTTTATAAAAATGACAAAAATATATGAAAAACGTTTCATAGAAAAGTCAAGAAAATATCTGGGTCAACACTAAAAATTGAACCCTGAAAATATGTCGATACAGGCGGGTGTGTATACTTTGCACCACATCACTGCATGTTTTATATGGAGAAATGTATTCTTCGACCGCTCATATGGCTCGTTTGACCGATCCGTACAACATAGAGTCAAGAAATTCGATAAAACTTTTTGACTAAGCACCTGTTTTACGTGTGTAAACCGGTCCGCCATCTTTGGTGGTCTGTTCCGTTTCCTAAAAAGGATGTACCGGATCACGATCCAGACAGTGAAACTCGCTGAAAGAATGTCGTATTAATGTAAATGTTGACCCGACGTTGTTTTCAGATTTAGAGTGCATCACCCTTGATACGACGTTTTTCAGCATTGCAGTTGGCAGTTTACACCTTATAATTTAAGCTATACGTAAGATGACTTACATATAAGTGTTACGCTTACTGTCAGATCCTGTTTTGAGTCACTGTATTATGTATATGTATGTATAAAACTTTTGAATAAAATATTGTTTAAACCAATTTAAGCTACGTTTTAATATTCGCGAAATGTTTCATTTTCCGAGTCTAGAGAGATTCGCGAATACGTATAAGCGTAAATATACTCCTCGCCAATAATTAGCATACTTATAGATGAGCTAAGCAGCAGATATAACTAATACATAGGACTTTTGATATGTCATAACGTTTGACATCATTGGTCTTATCCGATGTCATTATGTTAACAGAAGATGCCGAGGCATTGGAATTTTGGAAACCAGCAGTTGTTTTGATACACAGTGATAAAAGTTAAGAACACTGTATTTCAATGACAATTTCGACCCTTTTCAAAACTGTGGCCAAAACATGACCAAATTTAACTTCCATCTTCACCAAAGTAGCAAAGCGTATAGATAAAATGCTAATTTCTAATGGGCTACATTAATTGTTGTCATGCCAGTTCAAATTCGGACATTATAGCCAAACTTGTCAAAACTTGTTTCCAAAACGACCGAGAGTACAATTTTCCTATATAACTTCTTATCATTTTTGTCTTACGGAAAATTGGTAGTCTTTCATACTGATACTGGGACGTCAAACTTTTTATGCAACACATCAGTTACATGGTCTCTTAGCTGACTGCACGCCTTTTTGTTTGCAGAAAATTAGAATTGAAAAATAGTGAGTAACTAGATAAATTCTTTACAATTACACACGCCAATATTTTCTTTAAAAAAAAAAAAGACATGTGTGGGCCAAAAGGTCAACAGGCACATGTCTATGCATACTCTCTCTCTCTCTCTCCAAGTCAATAGTTTATATCGTTGTCAAATATTTTCCAATTGTTCTGCTAGATGTTTAACAGAAAATACCGTGGAACTGAAACCTGGCAAACTTTTGTCCAGGTGTAAAAATAGTCGCGACTATTTACATGTAGGCCCGGTGTGCCCGACTTAAGCACTATGCTGACTCTTATTTCAAGGATTTGCTTACAGAGATGATGTAATAAGTATATAAACGAACACGTTATGGGCCTCGGAATCGCAGTCGGCTAAGACCTGGCTTACCGAGTTCGAATCCCGCGGCAGCAGAATTCGTCACAGCGTAAACGGCGCTTCCTTGCGCGCAGAATATCATTATCATCTTAATAAAATGCACCTTCTTTCTTACTTAATAAAATGCACATTCTTTCTTACTATTTTATATCAACAGAGAAATAATTTCATACACAACAGTAAGGTACAATAACAATGCGTTATGCTTAATAGTGAACTTTAACAACCGTGCAAAATTCATTCTATCGAAGCTTCTAGTGGACTGATCGAATTTGACAGTTATTAGCAGCACATGTTTGTTACCGCCCTGACAGTTCTTTTGGATCAAAGTATATGCAGTCTGAACTGGGTCTTATATCGCTGCTCTGCTTATAGGCACCAGACCCATATTTGGCTTGTGCAAGCAGCAGTTGGATTATCAAACTACGCGACTTTATGCAACTGCTGATCTGAGTCTACGCAATTCGCATATGGCATTTTAATTTCTAAGTTGACTTTGATGTCCCTTCTCTTTCGGTGCATACTTAGTTGCATTTGGAGGACCTGTCCAAGGTCATAATGTAATTATGATTTATCAATATGCGTTGTAATTACCTTATTGGATGACGATGAGCCCATATGGTACAAATTAAAACAGACGGAAAGGTGCACACTCAGTCTATAGATAATTCGATTATATTGATTTACAGCCACATATGGAACGGTTTTACATTAACCATGCATATATGATGTATATATGTTTGAGTGTTTTTGAAGACCATTTTAAACCAAACTTCAATGGTTAAAAATATTAGAAGAATCTACCTTTATAACAAATTTTGACCAACTATTTAAAATTTGAACACATATGACTTATTTTCACGCGAAATATTTTCATATAGTTGACAAATTCTCTCTCTCTCTATAGTTGACAAATTCTCTCTCTCTATCTCTCTCTCTCTTTCCCAGAGGGGTTGGTCATACCAAAAAGCTAGGGAGGCGGGTGCATTTATACGATATAAGAACTGTTAATGTGACTTTACAGCTCTTATGTTGGAACAACCGCTGTCCCCACAATTACGGTAGTTGCAAATTGCAAAAAAATGAAATTAACAATTGGCAAACTACCTCAAAATAGCACTTTTACCCACAGAAAGTACACTAAATTTTACGGTAAAAGAGACCTGTTTGTTGCTGGGCATTGTGGGACAGTAACGTTACTTTTTATGACTGTATTGTATTTAAATCTTGCTAATTAATTGCGCATATCTTAATATATAATATCCGCCAAAGAACGATTGAGAGACCTGAGGAGATCTCTGAAACAGTTTTCCATATTAAATAGTGCTGCAGTTTCCAATGGGCTTAGCAGCCACGAATGTTACCATAAAATTTACGGGAAATTCTTACAGTGTATTAGTTTCCTCGTAATATCTCTGTCGCACTGTCCTAATTACTACCGTCAGTTCAAATCTCTCTCTCTCTCTCTCTCTCTCTCTCTCTCAGCAAGTGTGTACTGGGAAAATACAACAGATTCAGTCAAATCAAACTTTCTGTGTCGACGTCGTCGTTGTATTCGGAGTGGCGCAAATATGTGTCGAGTTTTTTAATTTAACTCTTTTTTTTGACATGCGCAAACAGGCGAGACATCTCCTCAAGTGGATTTCTTGTACTACAGAATATTACATCTCCGAATCTGGACAAGTCCTTTAAGAACAGTCTAATCTATACCTACACAATTATCTCAGGCAGTTCTGTCCAGTATTTAGAGCTTAAGAGTATTATAAGTACCACGAAGTCCTGCGACTTGGCAAAACAGATATAGATTTAGAGAAAATCTCGTATTTTTCTATCTAGATTTAGAATAATAGACATGTAGTACAATGACCAAATGCGCCGCTGCATTTTTTTTATTCGTTTTACGGTATTATCCGCAAATTTTGCGCTAACTGACATTAAATATGCCCAACTACAATATATTTGTTCTTAATTTATTTGTATTTTGTAATATATTTGAAACTTTATTCAGAACAGGCTTGGAATGTTTGCTGAAGTGTAAATATTATACAATTATTGACCTTTATGGAGGTGAATATGCAGTTTTATTGACCAGCAAACATCATATTGACCGACGCGAAGCGGAGGTCAATATGTTATGTTTGCAGGTCAATAAAACTACATATTAACCGAAAGTCAACAATTGTTTTATTATATGATAATTCTAAATTCAGTTTCTTTAGATATTTAGGATGGTACTACATGGTATTATCTCGCGACGTTACGCCATAAATATTAACGTAAATCAGACGTTGCGTCACGAAAAAACAATGACGTCAGCGTAAAAGTAATATTCACTGACAGGCCGGTGTATATCACAAAATATTGACCGGCACGTGACGTCAAAACAGCCAATGAAATTACGTGTTACATCTTGGTCATATAATAAAAAAATAATATCTATGCATATGACACGTCGGCTGATAGTAAATATACAGTAAAACCAAGTATTTCGAGTAAGGTGCAGGCTTATGCAAATATATGCATAGCTAAGGTATTTACCGAGTATTTCAGGAGACATAAATTGATTTCTATAAGGGCTAGATTCAATATCATTGACAGCCCGCTCGAGGCAGAGTAAATGTAAAATAACATTAACGCATATTTCCATTCATAGTAAATTTGCTATAAAACCGAGTGTTTAACTCATGTGCAGGCTTATGCAAATATGCGTAAAAGCAGATATTTACCGAATATTTGAAGATAGCTAAATGTAAGTAAATATGAGGGTTAGATTCAATATCATTTGACAGTCTGTTTGATGTAGCGTAAATATAAGATATTATTTACGCTTACGTCCATTCACAGTAAATATCATATAAAACCAAACGTTTAACTCATATGTAGGTCTGGGCAAATGTATGCGTAAACGAAGGTATTTACCAACTTTTTGAGACGACATAAACCGATGTTAATATAAGGGCTAGATTCGATATTGTTTGGCTTGCTATTCAAATACGAGTAAATATAGGGCAATATTTACATGTACGTCCATCCTCGGTGGCTAACCTGTAAATCCACAGATGTCAAAGGTTTTGTAGGGCCTATGCAAATGTATGGGTAAAACAATGCATTTACATATTATTTGCAGTACGATAAATAGGAGTAAATACCGGGTTATGTTTAAGATAATGTGATGCCCTGTTCAAAGACGTGTAAATATAAGTCAATATTTACATATTATTTAATGTTAGTGCCATACCATTGTAAAAGCCGGCGCTTACGGTATTTACAAGGGCGTTCAAATATAAGCGTAAACATTTGTATTTAAGAAAGTGTACTAAAGTATAGAATCATTATCAAACGCATGCAACATTTGAAATATATTTCCTCATGTATGTGAATGAATGTAAATATAGCGGTAACATTTGCAAGGTTTTGAAGTTATAATAAAAGTTAGCAAATATATTACAGGTTTACCATTACGCATCCAAGTAATCAAACGTATAGTGCATATAACAGGCTGCGTTTGCGTTGATAGTGCATATCCTAGTAAATATGAGTAAAACGACCTTTTCATGCAGTGCATATTCCTCTGATTTGGCCTTATGTCTCCCACACCATTCAGTAAATCAGCACCAGATGATCATTGATCCACTCTCTACATTCGTCATGTGTTTTACAGCCAGGTGAAAGTTGAAAGTCAAAGATAACTGGTCTCTTCAGATATCCATGGAATGAAAGCGGTTATATGTGGTGATTTTGTATTCGAAACATATCATTTAACACTGAATGAACTGACTGTAAAAGATGATTATAATGGTATGTCTTTGCACCGTGAAGCAAAAGTTGGACAGGCGTAAAACGGTGAACTAAATTTGCGTGAATTTGTATCGCCTGATCAAACTCATTGGATCGTATCCCAGAATCTGTGCTATTGCTGGACTGTAATCTAGTTCATTCCGTTGTTTTCTGGTTCATGTTATTTGAGATACTCAAGAATTTCTGGGAAAGACAGGAAATAAATCCTAAGTGACAGAAAGGGATGTAGTTATTTCAGTTGAAATAAGAACAGAATATCGATCATCAGTAAAACTGCGTACTAAATAAATTTTGACTGGCTGAACGGAAGTAAATTGTACAAACAATATAGACCCGCACCAGATCGCCTCCGAGAAACAGTCTGGTAGGGATCGTCATTGTTTTGCAAAACGTCGGCATTTTAGGGTTCATCTCAATAACTTAATTAACTTGCATGTTAAAGGATATTTGCGTAATTCCTTAACGTGTCCCACTTATTCGGATAATTTTGTCTGGCAGAAAACTGATATTACGTTAGGGTTTAGAGTGACACAAACAGTGCTTGTTGGATTAGTTTGCGTAGAAAAATATGACAGGACAGATTTGTAACAATCAGTTAGTCTGCAATCAGTTGTCTGTATGTCTTACATGTCTTAAATTTACATGACAGCAAATCTTCAAAAAAAAGAATGTAATTATTTTTTTTAAAAAACTACACCCTGGCCGTTGAGTTTAAAATTAAATAAGAAAAAAATTAAGGTTGGAAAAAAATTATGCCTATGTTTGTGTCGAATAATCCTCAACATTTAATATATACGGAGGATATCCACTCGCTTACAATGAATATCAAAAATATCTTGATCGAGTGTGACAAAAGGATGGTTTTACGAGTGCGAACCACTTAATAATAATGATAATATGAAAATTCCAACGTTTTCATCTCGCATCTGGTCTGATTTCAAAGTTTTTTAAACCAACTATGGTTTGAGGGCTGGATTTGGATTTTGATTGCTCAGTTCCTGGTCTTTGCATACTTTTTACTTTGAGGAGCAGCCGGAGAAAAATGCGGTTGCTCGTTAATACTTTTTGAATCAGTTTTTTGTCAGGAAATTTAAATAAGTGGGAATATTTCAATACTTTTTCTGGGTATCTGCTTCAAATTTCATGCAAATCTGACCAGTATTAACGGAAATATCAAACAAAGGCTTACCTGGATCGCACACTATTTCCGTAAATATCCCTTCGACCCATGCATTAAAATCACGCGCTGTAACGTAGGTTCTCCGCAGTGCATAGGTTCATAAATTTTGTGCCCATATTCTGGAAACTTGAAGTTCACAGGCTAATTTGACCATTAAAACTCTCCTAAGCTTATGTCTGTCCAGAATTTTAATGCTCAGCTTACTAGAGTGCCCACCAGAGTCCTTGTAACCACTGCATTACCAAGAACCGCGCAGGCCATATATTTAGAAAGACTGGGCCAGTTCATTATCAGTGCGGTCAGAAGTCAGTGATAATACGGTGCGAACCCGAGATCACCAGCTCTGCAGGGGATACTGGATACGCTGAGCAGCTAAAATGGCTTGCTAAAAAAATGAAGAATCTGAAAATATGTTAAAACAGACTTATTTTTTTATTTTCATGCAGTACGTTTCAGTAATGAATTTGGTGGCGTCATGTGAAAAGGCATCGTGCCATTAAAGAATTGTAAATATTAAAATCAATTTGTCCATCAGTTGAGACTTTCACATCTTATATGCTCCAGGAATCAAATAGGGGAAGAGGCCTATTCGGTTGCACAGATGCACAGTATGAAATGGATGACTCCTAATCGCACATGCCATAAGATACATTACACGCGATCTTAATTGCATTTGGTTTTCACATCCGATTTGCCTTACTTTTTTGCCAAGATTTATTTTAATTATTACAATGTGATGATAAGCAGGTGTGAAGATGTGTCTTTACATCTTTCATCGTTAATCCTTTAAACCAGTAGGCAATTAACATATGATCAAACGTGACATCTGTGGTGACTCAGCAAAACTGTGAGGTATGCAAGTGGCCTTTCTTTTTCTCTCTCTCTCTCTCTCCTTTCTTTTTAAAGAATCATGTACTTGCCGAAATTATTTGGGTGGCGGTTGCCTTCCATACCGCCCCTGTTTCGACGCCCGTGAATAGATCTTGTGTGTTACGGTTTGAAATTTTCTATAAAAAATTCTGAAATGTTACAGCGTTCTTGGCGTTTGAAAACGTTTATGTTGTAAACCATCCACCTTACTTACAATGCCTAAGTCCATTTGACTTTTTTTTATTTCCCAGGCTTAAGAAAGTGCTTTTTGGAGGTAAAAAAAATTCATTTTTAGTGGCTCTATATTCAAGTATTTTCAACAGATACCGAAAATGACCATTAAAATGCATTCCACGACTGGATAAGAAGGTAACAAAATGTGTTCTGTAAAGGTAGAATACTTTGAAAATTTGTTTTATCTTCACTGCACGTGGCGGCCGTAAAACGTATCCCCGTACATTATAGTGCCGATGATATATTTTCTGGTCCTTTGGGCTCATTGGACTCATACTGAGTTATTTTGAAAATAGAGTTCAGCAGAAGCCGGTGCTAGGGGGCGAGGGCAGTGTTGCAATGTTGAACTGGACAGATTCAATTAAAACGAGTCCCCTATTTCCGTTTCTTTGATGTTCTTCCTTGCTCCCAGATGATATTCATTCGGAAAATATTTTGCTAAAAAAATCAGTTTTGATAAAACGCTTCAGCTAAGAAATCCATGCCTAATGACAGAACTTTTTGCAAAGCCCTTGTACTATATCTATAATTTGGCTGAGTATCTATGATACTAAAAACTGGATTTGCCGATTTGTCGAGAAAAAGGCAAAGACTTCAAGAGGATCTTTCACGCTGATTTGTAGGCGTAGTGTCACAATATATAAGTTTTATGTGTTTGAATTTTATCTTTATTCTGTTTTTCCGAATTTTTTTAGAAAAATACGTATCTTACATTCGATTCTCCCAACTGTTTGATAGCGCTTCATGGGCACCAATAATCTTGCCCATATTTAGCCGACTTCGATCTAAACCATCATAGCTTCGAGGAATTACTTGCGCCTTATTACCAATTATCAATTATAACGGGTTTGGTTGCGACTTAAGAAATGAGAAAAAATACAGAATAGGTAGAAGAGAAAGATTGAGTAGGAAAGTCAGATTGTTTACACATAAAAGGTGTGTACATGTGCCACACGTGGGGCTGTGTGACGGAAGAGCAGCTTGTTTCGGGAAGGATTAAAACATGGAGCCAAAAAGTGCCGGGGAACCGAAACGAATGCCGGTACAAAGTTTCATCGGAGTTGTATAGGTTGCATTTGTTTTATGTTCGGTGCTGTTTAATCTATTGTGTTCTCATTTTAACACTTCTAGAGTAATGTCGAGGTATTATCGACCATTTAAGGTTGAAATTAAGTTACAACAATTACAAACATTATAAGTCCCAACAACAGTGTAACGCTACCTATAACAATTTTCAGTGGTTATTTCCAACCAATCAAACACAGTCTAACAAAATGGTTATGAGAGTTATCAATTCCGGAAGGAAGAACGATTGTAAACTCTGCAATTATCGACCCACGGAGGTTATTACTGACCCCTTAAATATTTTGTTAAAAAAGGACGAACACTAATCAAAGTGTCAGTGCTACAGAACTATTTTTAAACCAGTCGATACCAAAGACAATTTCACAGCATTAGAATATCTTGGTTTAAACATTATTTAATTATATAATAACATGCAAAAACAAGATTAATAAGCTGCATACAAAAGTACATTATACAAATAAGATTCAATAGACAGTTAGATGACTTTTGTGAATCTATTGATCTTGATTCAAATATGTATATTTTTTATATGATGAAGTATTGGTTTCGTATAATATGAAACTGAATTTAAACTCGATTAATCCTTTGTATTTTGCAGGCCAATGGAAGCAAAATACTGCTGTAATGCGGATATAAATAGTAATATATGTGGAAAGACTCTAGTCTAGATTATCTTAATGCTAAGTTAAAAAGTCGTATCGTACATATTCCTACTATCGTTTTGCGCTATTAAATATCAATACATTATCACAGCTATTTCTTATTATATCTAAAACAAGAATAAGATAATAACGCGCTGATAAGTCATATTAAATATGTATTATTTTATTTTTATTGTCAGTATAGATAGAGTAAGCATCTTCAAGTCACTGAAAAGTTCAGTATACTGAAAGTTATTAACATGAAAACTATTAGGCACATATATCCAGAATCACTTTATTTATGGTGCATAGTAAATTCATAGACTTATTTATTAAATTAAACATGATTGGGGGAGTGTGGTGGAATGGTGTCGATAATTGCAGAATTCTATATTTCATTCTGTTATTATCGACCCCTCACGTGATGTCATCATCAGTGCCCGGAGACTAGCAGATTCCCGCTGAAACAAATCACGGCCTTACTAGATCAAAGTTAAAAATGATATTTTGGTAGGAATGTTGGTATACATTGAATGGTCGTGGTATAAGTAGTATATCTATCATTAACAATGTTCGTAGCAGCTAAAATCCGAGGAAGAAGTTACTTGACCATCAAGTTTTTCTTCATCCAAAAATGTCCTGTGAGTGAGGATTACAATTTGATGGCGATATATTATGACAATTATATGACGCAGTTTACGTTACAACTGTTGTCAGTTCTCTGAATTAATTAGAGTTAAGATTACATCAATTAAAATAAATAGGAAGTCGATAATTGCCCTGGGTCGACAATACCCGACATTACTCTATAATAAAAATAGAAAATAGGTAAAAATAATTGTTAAATGTTTTCGTATAATTTGCTTAGTCTGTTGTAACCCTTCTGTTGGTCTAGTTTTTTAGTTCAATAAAGATAACTGAGTTGCCACCTATTTGGGAAAGAGCTGCTGACTCGGCTTATCACTTGTAATTTATTGTTTGTTGGGATGTGTTTGTCAATCTTTCCCTTTGATGTTGGGGATAGGGTTTGGGATCTGATTCAGTCAGTTCCTGAACTGTAGTTACTCTTTAAATAAGTACTTAACCTTGCATTCATCGAACAGAAATTTGAATCACAAGCACAACCTTTTCAAATAGCACAGAATCATTATACGCTTAAGTTCATTTTTGCAACTTGGGGCCATGTCAGCGAATACTGACCCACGACAACTTTTTAGATGGGTCAACATTGTGATTTGGAATCAAAAGAAAAGGACGGATGAGGAGAGAGAGAGAGAGCGAGAGAGAGAGAGGCGTTGCAGAGTTTGCTCTTTGTAAAAGTTCATTGTTATTTTAATTTTCAAAAAAATGGTTTACATGCGAAAAACAAGCCAAAACTGGCTCAAAGAAAAAAAGAACTTGCACAAAAAATATCAATTTGGCAAAAGGGGAGGTGAAAGATGATAAATCAAAGCGCCTATGCGAAAAACAAGCCAACACTGGCTCAAAGAAAAAAAAAGAACTTGCACAAAAATATCAATTTGGCAAAATGGGAGGTGAAAGATGATAAATCAAAGCGCCTACTATGCAGTCCCACGGCAGTGATTTGTACAGAACAAGTGAATAGCGAATGACACATTGCACAGATGCGCAATGTCAGTATTTTAAAGTTCTGATGCAGGTTACAATGTTTATAGTTGTTAAATATGTTCTCTTGTTTAAAGTTATACCAAATCGATTTTAGTTCATATTTGTTTTTATGCACGGAACTTCAGAGGGGTTAAATTATCCAAATTGCTGAAAGATTACATCAACTGTCTTCCAGTTTATTAGGTACTTTGAAATGAGCTGGATAACTATTTCCGAAATAAGGACTGGCACACATTAAATACAGTAATAACGGCAAAGGTAATATCAATCGGCACTGAATGAACTCACAGGATAAACCACTTTTTTTGGAGACCGTGAATTCGGGTTAAAACAAACAGTGGCACCGTTATCACGTTTACGCCTTCGATATGGGCATGTATTTGTTGACCTTTGTATGATGTAATCTGCCCAAATTCCGTCTAAACCATACAGACATCTGCCCATATAATAATACATGTAGTTATACAGATATGCATTATAACTTCGATGCCAGCATATATTTATCGTTGATGCGGGAAGAAGTACTGTATTTGTAATATTTCCGTTTAGAATATAGCTGTGGCCATCAAAGACCATCGAGGCACGTTTACTTGAATGTACATGAATATCTCTGCACCACTACTTTAAAGCACATGAAAGCTGGAGTTTATGTAGAAAAAAGGTTGCGATACAAGCTTACGGTTTGTTCACGTCTAATACACTCAGACGTCGTGCAAAGTAACCAGGCAACACACAAAAGAAGCAGCTGTACGTTGACAGTAACCATAAGACAGGACAATAACTTATATCAGCACTGTCTCCACGGTAGATTTCCAACGACAGCGTTGGCTGCACTGATATTTATTAGTCAGGACGCTGAAGCCTAAAAATACAACTTTAATGCCCCGGCGATTCGAATGGAATTTTTTTTACAAATTTTGATAAGCACAACATTTGGGCTTTATGATAGGGCATGATGTGGTCACTGAAATAGGATCCTGTGCATTTAATTACCCCTTTTTTACCCCTACCCCTTATAAACCTTAATTTGCTCAAAATGAAAATGCTATAATTCTGTCCATTTAAAGGTGCACTAAAGTTTTCTGATTAATTCATGAAATGATATATTTGTGTGCAAAGTATCAGTTTCTGTAATAATTTACAAAATGCATGCTTAAAATATTAAGAAAACCGGTGTATACTATATACACATATCTACACAAGGATAATTCATCCTACCAATTGTTGGTGTTTGAAGGTACTAAATTTCATTTTAAATCGCTATCTTCCAGATTTTCATCAAACTGCGCATAGAATTATAGGGCAGCTGACTCGCAAAATATCCAGTGATAATGACACTGTACTCTGTACTTCATAAAACGTTTCTCGTTGGAGTCTAACCACCACCATGGATCCCGTTATTTCAATTTGAATTTCAATTTGATTTTTCCCCGTGCTGTGCAATTTAACAAGAAAACCAGCCCAACCACTTCTGGGTCTGCAAAGACTTCCAACAACTTACGCATTCACATTATCACTGGTGTTTGTCTGTTACAGCTCGATTGTTACATACGTTACTTAATATAATTTTGTTAAAAAGAATAATGAATGAAGACGATTCAGAAGATATATAAAGATGTAGAATACAAAAAGGATCATATTTGTTTTACTTCATTAGAGCATAGTTACAATAATTTGTTAAAAAAGTCTCGAAAATCTTTTCATAGCAAATAATACAAATTATATATGTTACCCATGAAACGAAAATAATAAATAAAATGAAATAATATTTCAACTTTAAATCATTTCGTCGTTCAAATATGTTTTTGAAAATAGTGCTTTTAAACTCTGCATTTTTCCCTTGTCTTAAAAGCTAATTCAGTACTTTAACAAAATGAAGTTTTATACATGTAATTGGTATTTAGTGTGTAAATGAAGTAGTTTGACATCTGTATATGTGTTAAAATGGATTAGCACTAATGTAATGATGGAAGTATCAAAATTGAAAAAGACAATGTACTAACGAATATTTGCACTTACTGACAGGCGGAAAAATGAACGGCATTTAAATTTATGTTCAAACAATAACTACACGTCAGTGTTTGAAGAGTAATTACAACGTAAACTACTTAGACATCAGAAGAAGCTATTCAGTTATATGCATATGGTAGATACTAGCAGAGTTGTGGGATCACTGTTTCCTCCAGTAGGTGGTTAAAATCATTGTGAACAGCGTTATTTTGCAAGTTCGTACGTCTCTCCAGAAAATAAAACTCGTTTACATGTTGACTATCTTAATTTGTTTCTTGTTATTTTGTTACAGTGTATTTATTAGATATGCATGCAGACCCAAGTTTACGTATATGAGATGTAGAAAACGTACATAGAAAAATGTAAATAAAATTACCCAGGAAAGGCCACAATTACAAAACACAGCCCACCAAGACACCGAAAGAAGATGGGAAACATGCATAAGACAAAACGGAATAGCACATCTTTGGTAACAGATACTCCATTCCAACACAGAGGAACTGTACATAAGTAAGCACCAAAAAACAATACAAAATACATTCAAACATTTAATACATCTAATTTTACCTATTTTCTATTTTAAACCACAAAACAAAATAGAAAACACATAGGACAGCTATACAGGCGACCACAAGGCAAGAAAACCAACCAATAGGATTCGCATGTAGAAGTTTTTATATTTGTATAGACAGTTGTACATAATCTACCAGGGGGGCTTTAACAAGTTTTATTCGCGCAACCTCACACTTCCTACTGATGCAGCAAAAACACGTAGGCGTTGCGTCAGATACATGGATGTTTTTAGATATTTGAATACGAAACGAAAAATGAAGTTTCAAACGGCTCAGTCAACAGTCATCATATACATATCACGTATATAACAGAAGAAATAAAAGCATCAGCCCAGAATTCAGTATCCGAATAAATAAGTAAAAAGATTCCTACTAAACATTTAGTATAGTTTCTCAACGTAAAATCTTGCCTGTCGTAGACTTCACTGCTTGAAACATTTTGAATCAATGTGTGCTGCACTGGCTATACCAGGTGAATACTTATTCAAACTTATTTTTTTAAGAAATCTAACATATGCCGGAAAACTTCGATATATGAAGAATAGATAGCCATTAATGATACAGCCATTGACCATTATATTTAAAAGTAGCGGGTGCACATGCCACCATGAAAATAAATAAATAAGAAAACGAGATTGTTAGAGGTATTACCCTTTATCTGTTTGGCACGTATCTGAATAGACGTTATACTGCGTTACATAATTGTTACTTGAACATTGTTTCATTCTGTACAAAACGATAATATTTGTTTGTGAATAAGCTGCTTTCAAGGCCTCAATGTCTGCATGCCTCAAGCCCTCAGTCTTTACAAGTAACTTATCATGTGCATTTAAACTGTGTACTTTTATCATTATTGAGCATAAAATCGCAACAATGAAGCACAAAAGCTTTTATAGCTAAACATTATGATACTTAATTCCATTTTAACTTTCATCTAAAACAAAGTCTCAAAATAGAACTTGAATAGCGTATTCGACCGTTAATTACGTATCCATTTAAAGAAACTGTCAGTGTTTCAATTAAGTACCAAGGTTTACTTGCTGAAATGTTATCAACGTTACCGGTTTGTAGCGCTCTCGTCAGTTCTAAGGCAAAACATTAAAAATATTCTTGTTGTGACGAATTAACGAAAGACTGAAAATACCGTAACTTATAAGATGTCCCACCATCAGTCTGTTCAGGAGTTTTGTCAGTGTTTATGGTAACGGGACGGGTATTTCACAATATTTGCCACACTATTCCTACATGGTTTTATCTGCACTCAAAATGTTACAAAATGATACATTTTACTTACAGTCGGACGGCGAGTAGTTGACCGGAGGCTGTGAAAATACATAATCTCAGCATATAGCATTTTGGCGGTGAAAATTTTGATTAACAGTAACATTAACTAATAAGAAGTTTACATGTTTCCGATGTTGTACTACCAAGCGCATGATGTATCACCGTCTTTAGGGACTTTAAAAATTGACCAAAAATGTCAATGCAATGAAATATCGTAATTTATTGATATAATTGCGCTGTTTCTTGATTTTAACTGAAACTTTCACTTGAGCATTGTCGTTTTTTTATTTATTTTTTTTTTTTGGTAACGAAAAATACCTTCATGCAAGAATAAAAGAATGCGTACTTTGTAAGCACATGCTTATTTTCGATTTGGCAGATACTTTTCTGTGCCTCACGTCATTAAATTCCAGTGTGTAGTTTAGATTTCTCACCTTTCTGTAGTCTTTCAATTTCTATGCTCTATGAACCGATTTTTTTTCAATATTCAATGTAACAGCAGGATTTGTAGCGTAAATTACAATCAATTCCCTAATTTTATATATATTTATATTAAAAAGAACGATGATGTTTGACTGTCACTTGACTGACACCACTATAGATAACAATGTTCAGAGCATCAGTAATTTTATTTCCCTTGGGGTAATATCTTCTCTATCTCTCAATTTATCTATTTGTTTCTTTTTTATTGCTTTGACCAAACCTCACATTTGTTAATGTCATGAGAAGCGTAGCAAGAAAATTGAACCGTTGTATAATCATGTCAGCAAAAGTGTTGAGCGTTGCTACAAGAAGAAAGAAATAGCAATAAAGACTGTTTGTTCAGTATTTGTCAAGTCTTTTAACACATAACAACTTTCTTTTCTGTTTCACGTATAAAACGCAGCTTGCGAGGGCCTTGAGCTGCTTACTCTTTAAATTGGTGAAAATAGCGACAAACTTCTGTCAACAGTATTTCTAAAAAAGATGCCTGAATACCGTATTTATGAGAGTTTCCTGGGAGTTGGTGAAGGTTGCTGATTAGCTGTGATGTAATAGAATACATTTTGTACAAATGTTATCTACGTTTATTCTACCTTAATTCAAGTAGGAACAATAGGCGAATGACAAGGAATCAAGCAGGCTGCAATTCTTCAAATATTTAAAGATGATTTTAAAGGAGGGTATACTCGCAAAAGAAAACAAAACGATTCTGCTTCCAATTTATTTACAATTTGGGAATATTCTCATATGTAACATCTATAACCGAATGTTACAGGCTTAAGCCAAAATGGATAGAAAGCTAAGAAGTATCGATCGTTAGCAGTATAATAGGCTTCTTCTAAAACTTATGTTGTTTGCTTGAAACTCCCTTTCAAATGACATAAAAAATAAGGAGAAAGGCAGTCGACCATTTTTAGCATTTCTTTGGTACCCAGTTATCTTCCCTTATTTTACATCCTGGATCCACTTTTCAGGGCCACATCATACCCTAAGTAAAAGTTGGGATGATAAACTTTCATAATATACCAAATTCATCCTTTCGAATTGTCGGGGCATTAAACTCGAAAAATAGGCCCTTTTTGGATTTCAGCGTCCTGAGGGTTGATCCAGAAGTAATGTCACTGAAGCTATAAAATCGTGAAGAATAAAGAGAGAGTAAAACAAATTCGTAACCAAGTACCTTAATCTATTTGCATTATAATCTGAAAATGTCGTAAAAATATAGTACACAGTAATCGAGATAGCAAAATAGACAGAAGGCATGGTAACGAAACGCGCCGCACGTCGATGACGTCGATGACGCACAAGACGAAGTTTCGATATTGTGTCATGTCCAAAGTAGCATATTCACTGTTCCAGCATAGCACTATTGTCTGTTCACCATGTTTATCTCATCCTTCAATATTATTTGAACAGCCCTGCAACTTAAGTTCAAAAATTTACACAATATTCGAATTGCAGAACATCGATCTTCATATATGGGATCAAAACAAGAGTTGCGTGATTGTCTGACATTGTACATAATGGTCTTCTGGTTTTCGGACTATCCTCTAGCGACTCATCTGCACCCGTATCGCGCTGATTGCACCTTTACACAAGCCTCATAATAACTGTTATATCACCACATGTCAACTAAACAGCTCTACACTCTCTAACGGTGATATTCTAAATTTGAGGCAAAACCGCATACATATACGCTGACGCGTTTGTCAGAAATAAACATTTTTACTCTCGGCAGTAACAAGCATTAGCACTAGCTAGCGAACTTCAAACTGCAGTGACGATATTAAAATTTCAACAGTTGGCGGCAGAAATATATTTCGTCATCGTACCAAATTTTCATCTGATTTGGCGCGTTAGTTTAATTTTAATTTGTGATTGCCTTTGAAACTTATGTTCATGTAATTAACGTTATTCTAACGTGCGGCGCGATGGCGTCAGTGGCATACTTTGAACGTCTTTATATTTGGAACGGAAAAAGATTCCAACTTTATATTCATTCTGTAAATCAGAACTGAATTATAGTAGAGCTTGATATAATTTCTATAATAATGCTACGACGAATAAGCGCGCAATGGATACAGTGACATTACTTCTGGATCAACCCTTGTATATAGGTCAGCGTGGACAATATAGAGGATCTCACACGAGTGGTCTTTTTATATGAAATTTATGAAACGAGCCTTCGGCGAGTTTCATAAATTTCATATGAAATGACCACGAGTGTAAGATTCTGTTTATCATATGACCCTTTAACATGGGATTTTAACGCCTTCAAACTGAACATTATTTCAATTACAAAACGCATTGTTTACATGGACGTTGTCAATGACGTTACGCATACGCGCCGAAGTGTTATTACACGTGTGGGCATACGATTTTTATGACACGACGTTATCCACAGCGACGTCATATGATAAATATCAAAATTAAGAACTAATGAGTATGGCGTAAGCTACCGTAGACCGATTATGGAACAATGTCATTACCAGTAGCGGTCACTCATGCTGACGTCATTCAATTCAGTGTTGAAAATGAACCAAACTATCTAACTGCTTTAGAATGCAAAGACCCGAGAAGTAGTGATTGCATTTACAATTTATCTTCCTACTTCGCAGACGCAATTTGTTGTTGGCAGTCAAATATTAAAACATGAATATTTAGGGACACTTTTAGGTACATCATTTAAGTTACATTGCTGATACATAACTTCCTGTTAAAAGAAGGCTTATGTTTTCTTCTTTTTTTTCTTCTGAGTTGGCGCAAATTTTATTTTTCTGAGACATCCTTTCTATGGCAAGCAAATGCTAAACAAATGAAAAATCCTTTACGTTGCCAATATCATCACGAATATAAATTCTGTGTCAAGTTACACAGCTTCAGCCGTCACTTTGACATCATTTGAAAGTAGACAATTTGTGCTTTTGTTTCTTAGCTGTACAAGATGAGAGTCACGCGCATCTCTATTGTTTACACAGGGCGAATAATAAGTGTTCTCGTGCTGTGACAATCTATCGCTGTAACGTCAATTCATTTACCAGCCTAAATTGGACTTTGATTACTGATCTGAAGTTAAGCATGTTCTAATGGATTTTCGCGGATAAACCTCCACAAAAAGACAAGCCATAAAAGCAATGCTTTAAAACGAAGAGTCAGTTTTTGCAGCTTGCAGTTTGTTCACAAGTGACTGTAAAAGGATGTTCATTTGAAAAATAATCAACAAGCGCATTAAAAGGCAACGATAAGGAACCGATGGAATCGTTTATCCTGCCTTAAACAGGCCCTGAGGTTATAAAACTTTTTTTTCATACTCAACTCAGCTGAGCATGAAATTTTACCTACTAATAAATAGCAAATTACTGATAAATACAGTTATTTTCTTGCTCAGTTTAGCTGAGTATGAAATTTTGTCTGCATATGAATATGAAAAATTGGCATTTTCATATTTATCAGCAGAGAAAAATCAATGCTCAGCTGAGTTGAGCACGAAAAATGTTTTATAACCTCGGGGCCAGGATATTAAAATCACTGAAATACCTATTTTCCATTACTTTTAAAGAACGAGTAATTCATGTGACACATTATTTTATGAATCGAACTGACTCCTTACCACGACTCTCGGAAATGGGTGACAGGGGTGCGTAACTGTGTGGTTTGGACTGAAAGGAAGCAGCACAACATTGATCTTTCCCTTTTGACTACTTTATAGTTTGATATTTTGAATAAGAAGACATATTCAATATTATCATGTGCGTAGAATAGAAACTTATTAACTACTATAAGTTCCTTATCCTAATATGATATGTGTGTTGTATATCTGATAAGGGCTAAGTAATGAACAGTCACTGCACTCATTATTACTCGAATTTCCACCACTTGTAGTTAACTAAGCAGCTTTGCCTTTTTCTTTGACAAGTAAACTATACCTCAGCTATTACATACAAATATCTGATATGGTCATTTAGATTTCTAACTGATTGAATTAAGGTGCTGTTCTGTTTCAGTTCTCGTAATGACGTTCCCAAAGTGGCTCAGCCGTACGTGATCATAGTCCCACGCTCCTAACTTAAGGTTTTATCTTACCTTGTTACGTACGTTGCAATTGGTCTTTAAAGATCAAGGGTGCTTTATGAACAAGTTTTCAGTTTGCGTTTTATTCACTAACGATATTTTCGTCCAATAATGCTTGTATTCTAACAATTTAAAGTTCGCCAACTTACCGTTTTCAAGAATCTGGAAAACAACATGTTGGTAAGTTTTCTGTTATATGCTGCCACAACAAAACCTCAAAAATGTCAAGCTATTTATATTTATTTAAACAAAATTGTTGAGCTGAAAAAAAAACGTCAACTGACAAGCAACAACATTTACACTATATTCAAACAGACTAACTAGAAGCTCTCGCAAGGATTAAGCCATTAAAAGCTTTAGATCAGAAAGAGCATATAAACTTTGTACTCTTAATGGTATTAATTTTTGTCTAAGTTTTCTTTATAACAAAATGTCACTTAATTTATGAGCCTGTCGTACACTTGTACTTTCTTGCAATATAAGCCGGCTTTGATAGCAACCGACGAGCCAATATGCTGATAGTGTGCTTTTTTCACAAATAAATTATTGTAACATGTCCAAATTTATGGCCTCAAAATACATAAAAGAAATGAGCCGCGACGCGAGAAAACCAATAATGTGGTCGTGCGTCCAGTAAGTAAGTGAGTAAGTAAGTAAAGTCTTTATTTTACGAGGGTAACACATTTAGCAAGATAGCTAATCTTCCATGAGGCCCTCAGTGCAGACTCAGATCAGCCTGGGCGTCCGCCCAGTCTGATCAGAGTATTCGCTGTCCGCATGAAGGTAGCTTAGTCTCTTGGCTACCCTTTAAGCGCTTAGCAAAGAGTCTGATCAGACTGGGCGAATGCACAGGCTGATCTGAGTCTGCACTTGGCGCACGACCACATTGTTGGTTTTCTCGTGTCGCGGCTCAAATAGTTACGGTAACTGGATATACTTTCAGGGAAAGAAACTTTGCCATTTTCATTTTGCCGCCCTGCAGAAGTTGCTTGTCTAGGAGCAAGTTATCTTCTTTCAAGTGACCAATGCTGGGAGCCGGTGAACATAGGGGATGGGGTGGTGCAGTGTTGCATAATAAAGTGCTGTTCAACTCTGTACTGCCTGTTTTGGGTTCGGCGTTTGATATTATCTCAACACTGATGATTTAATTAGCATTTGCACCATTTCATGACACATTTTTACCAATTTTATGTTCCGCCAACTTTGTAAGAATGACAATTTTATCCACAGCTGACACTACGTTGCTTTGAAGTTGCAAGTACCGATCAATTCTGATAACTGTATACTTATTATGCACAATAATCGATAACTGTGTACTTATCATGTACAACAATCGTGTAAAGTTACGTGAATCAGGTACATTTTTGAATCGACCAATAATTACAGAGCTACAGACCTGCAGTAGAAACATTCATGTTTTTGGTTAAGCTCTGTTGTTTTCCTTTTCGCCACGAAAATATATGCTATGGATATACATTTGACTCCCCTCGCCAAGGATACATACATGTATGTTGTAATGAAAAATAACATATTAAAGCATATGATCAAATAAGACAAGTACTCACCTCAATGGTTTTTGTATCTTTTTTTGTTGTTGTTGTTGTTGTTGTTTTTTTGTTTTTTTGTTTGTTTGTTTTTGTTTTGTTTTTTCATTTAATATAAAAATGGCAACTAATGCATAATGTCGGCATTTTCGTATTCATAAGCAGAGAAAATTTCATACTCATCTAACTGAGCAAGAAAACAACTGTACTTTTCGGTAATTTGCTATTTATTAGGAGATAAACTTTCATGCACTGCTGAGCTGAATATAAAAAAAAGAGTTTTATTACCTCAGAGCCATTCTAAAATTCAGGGCCCGTATTCATAAAGCCACTTAAGTCGTTGCTATGCTGTTGCTAAGGCTAAATATCTATAAAGGAGATTCCCTACAACTATGAAATTTGGTCTGGAGGAACAGTCTTTGTAAGACTGTTCCTCCAGAGCAAATTTCATAGTTGTAGGGAATCTCCTTCAAAGAAATTTAGCCTTAGCAACAGCATAGCAACCACTTAAGTCGTTTTATGAATACGGCCCCAGGAATTTACTCCTTTAGGAGCAAAGCGTTTCCTTTGAGAATAACCCATCTTTTGGAAGGGCAACGTCCGCCAGAGAAGCAAACAGGGAGTCCAAAAAGTTGTTCCCCTTTGTTAAAGCTGCAGAAAAACATGGGATGAACTCACACACCTTAAAACATATGTTGTGCATACTCATCGCTTAGACGAGTACCTACAACAATATAACAACATATGTTTTATTTGAAAAATTTGCTTCTAAATTTAAAGTCATGGGTACTGATCGAACAAACACTTCATAAATTAAAACAAGAAAACATTGATGCAAAGCATCAATACGCCGGGAAACTCAGTCACATTTATTTTTTGCGACAAGATTTTTTTTTTTTTTTTTTTTTTTTTTTTGCGACCAGATACTGCGCACATATTAAGGAATTTTGACACTAGCAAAGGTCATATAGGGCTATATGTGATGTTATCCAGCTAATTATATTTTATTGGTTTTCTTCTACTATTGTATACATGTAATACACATGTGGACAAGTTCTTGACCAATATCAAATAAATGCCGTTTGTAAGAACTTTTGAGTAATTTAGGAATCCAATATACATGTAAGTGAAACTTAACCGTAATGCATCAAGGCTATACAATATGTAAGTGAAACTTAACCGTAATGCATCAAGGCTAAATGTTTAGCGTTCATTGTACTCACTATTGACGTTAATTCCTCATGTGGATGAGTATGCCGCTTATAAGTATATATCATGTGGACAACTCGATTTGTATTAGTAACACTGAGTTTGTGGGCTCGTTTGTCACTGTCCCCATGGCACGGGTGGTTAACCTAGGAACTACCACGGAATTGTGTTAACGTAATTTTGTCCCCACGCCACATACGGGACATAACGGGGTAGTTCCAACATCATAAATCATGTAAACAAAGGTTGGTGTCATATTGACTTATAATTTATTTTACCAGGATGAACGAATTATGGGCAAATCGGGCAATGTGGTTCCAAATAAGCATGTTTTAGCTGTCCTCTATAACCCTATATAGCATCGGATAACTTTTCCACGTACTTTGTTACTGCGAAGGAATTTAGCTTATCTCTGTCAATTTGAGCTGACATTTGTAAACATTTGCTGATGGCAATGATAAAAAAGACCCTTACTTTACGTGCCTACATAGAAAAAAACATTCAAGTCTTAACTCATTACAGTACAGGCCCTGATTTTCAGGTGTGGTAGTTCCAAGATCACCGAGGTAGTTACAATGCTATCGGGGTAGTTCAAACGATTTAGCGGTAGTTCCAACGTCACTATTCTGTTTCAGATGCGCCAATACTTGCGCCCAGGTATGGCTTCAATTTTGATAGACATACACGCATTTGTAAAATCACTGCAAGGTATCTAATGCTGTACGCTGTGAATTAAGGTGGTGATAATCACTGATTTGGGGCAAAGACAAAAATCTGCATAAAACACTCAAAATACCACTGATCTTTCCAAAACTTAGCATATGCCTTCTTTATGTTGATTCTGACAATTCAGACTCCCAAAATGCAGCATTTGTTAATGTTAAAAAGTGTATTTATAAGGAAAGATCAAAGGCTAAATTTGTGCGCAATAATCTAAAAAAATAATATTGTTATTGAAAATATACTTAGTGCTGAGAGTTCCTTGTTGCATCATGGAGAGAGCGAGCTAGCAATTATTTTTTCGAACTCTTTCACACATTATCAGGCTGAGCAGATGAAAAAAGATGCGGTCTGTGTCCAAATTTTTAATCAAAACACACAGGTGAGACAGGTGAGACTATTTTAACAAAGTTGAACAATTTCATCTACACGCCAGTGATCATGTAAGTAATGCATTATTCATACTGTAGGTGTTACATAGGTATGCTTGCCTACCCTATAATTAATAAATGCATCCAGTGTATATTACCTTGTACATGGTTGAACATTTGAGAAAAAGGTACCGTTTTCATCTGGTCTACATTACAATTTGAGAAAGAGTTTGAATACATTATTGCTAGTACGCTCTTCATTATGCAATAACGCACATTCAGTACTACATAAATTTTCAATAACGATGTTAATATTTTTTTATTATTGCGCAGAAAACTACCCTTTGATCTTTCCTTATAAAAACACCTTTTTAAGCAGCATGTACGTCTATCTTGTATTCTAAACTGTAAAGAACAACAAAAATAAGAAGTCTGCTAACTTTCAGGGAGACCCCTTACTTTTTATGGTTTTATTCAGATTTTACATTTACCATAAATCACCACATTAAGTGATCGTTAGCATTGTGTTCTAAAACAAGGTACACAAGATTTGTCTTGAAATACCTTAGAAACTATAGCAGTAAATAACGAATAAAACAAAGACTGCAACCCGTCAATGCCACCAAGAGGAATAGAGAACATGACAAATACAACATCAGCTACCTCAATCGATCACAACAAAAAGACCCGCTCTCTCTTCTTAAAAGCACAAACCATTGAGACTTTGCTGTACCTAAATCTTCCCCTTTTGTTTAATGTGCTCTAAATACTTACAAACAACAGTACAAAGTTTTATGGAAAGCTATGTGACCAACACAAAGCTCGAAAGATTGCCACTATGCTAGCGATCACAAAAAACACCAATACAAATATAAGACAGAATACTAAGTGAGCAGCCAGAAACGTCGGCTGGCCACAGAATAGTAACTAAAACATATAATTCGATTTGTACAGAGACTTTCTAAATCCTGCAATGTATTGTCATCGACTACATCGAAAACTCCATCTGTGACGAAACAATGGAAAGGGCCCATGGTTTAAACCACCACTGACAGCCATAGCTGAATTATTTGAATCACGAGGAGCATATTCAACCCATAGTCTACATTGACATGGACTCTAAGCCTGCAACTGTAAAAATTGAATTATATGTTTTAGAACAATATCAGAACCCAAGGAGAAGATCTATGCTCAGTAAAATCGGATAAACCCTCCCAGCGGTTCTATTACCGGCCGTTCTAATGCGGCGGTTTTGATAATGTTTTGGAATTATACGACTCTGTGGCCAGCCGATGCTTAGTCTTCTGTCTTATATTAATATTGGCGTTTCTTTCATCATAGCTAGCATAGTGACAATCTTTCGAGTTTTTTGTTGGTCACATTGCTTTCCAAAAACCTTTGTACTGTTTTTGTAAGTATTTAGAGCAATGCCAGATGAAACAAATGGGGAAAATTTGTGTACAACAAAGTCCACATGGTTTGTGCTTTTGAGAAGAGAGAAAGGTTTTTTTTTTTAATTTGTTGTGATCGGTTGTGGTGGTTGTGGTTGCAGTATTTGACTGTGTTTTTTCTCCTGAATACACCGCTATAGTTTTTAAGTTATTTCAGGACAAATCTTGTCTGCCTTATTCTAGAACACCATGCTCAAGATCACTTAATTCACAGCATGGTACAGCATTAGTTAGTAGCCTGGTAGTGACTATACAAATGCGTATCGATAACATATCTCTGTTCAAATTGAAGCCATTCTTGGAATACTTTCTCGAATTGAATGCACATCTATTTAAATTGAAGCTATACCTGGACGCGAGTATTGGCGCATCTGAAAAAGAAAAGTGTGTCGTTGGAACTACATCTAAATCGTTGGAACTACCCCGATAGCATTGTAACTACCTCGGTGATCTTGGAACTACCACACCTGAAAATTGGGGCCTGTCTCTGTAACGAGTTAAGACTTGAAATGTTTTTTTCTATGTAGGCACGTTCAGTAAGAGTCTTTTTATCATTGTCATCAGCAAATGTTTTCAAATGCTAGCTCAAATTGACACAGACAAGCTAAATTCTTTCGCAGTGACAAAGTACGTGGAAAAAGTTATCCGACGCTAAGTGGAGGTAGAAAGATTTGAAGAAAGCAATGGACTTTTCAGTAAAAACTTGGGGTTATAGAGGAAGCTAAAACACATTTATTTGTAACCACATTGCCCGATTCCCCAATAATTCGTTTGTCCTGGTAAAATAAAATTCAATATGACACAAACCTTTGTTTACTTGATGTTGGAACTACCCCGTTATGTCCCGTATGTGGCATGGGAACAAAATTACGTTAACACAATTTCGTGGTAGTTCCTAGGTTTACCACCCGCGCATGGAAAGTGGATCAATAAAACGCTTGTATTTCAGTGCTTTTGGAGTCAAGCAATAATTATAACTAAGATTTTTGTCATTTTCTTTTTCTTTCTATCTTTACTGTCCTCGGTCAACTTTGACCGTGATGACAGGTTTCTGGTGTGGCGCATAAGTTGTCACAAAAAAATAAATAAATAAATGAATTTGTGACAAAGCCACCAGCAGATTAAAACTATTAACAAGAAGTCCTCAGGGGCAGGCATTCCATGCCTAACCCCTGCTCTACCCTAGGATATTAAATTTTGGCCTTAAGCCCATCAACTGTCTCCGAAGAGACAGCTTCGGTTGTAAGGCCATTCCAAGTTGCAATTGTCCTGGGGAAAAATGAATTCTTAAAACTGATCGTGTAAGCGTTTGGACGGTGGTACTGGAATGGGTGGGACCGAGTTCTCCTGCTCCCTTCACCGACCTCAGATAGGTACTTATTCTTATCTACAATGGCAAGATTATTATGAATTTTGTAGAGTAGAGACAGAGAAGCCTGCTGTCGTCTTTCCTGCAGGTCTGGCCATTGGAGTTCTTCTAACATTTCTCCCACATGGCTTTGATTGCGCCAGCGCCTACAGGTCCACGGGCAGCAGTCCTCTGTACTTTTTCTATTCTGTCAATATCAACTTGGTGATGGGGCATCCAAACTGGCGCTGCATATTCTAATTTGGGCCGGACCAGAGTTTTATATGCAGCAGCCTTGATTTCCTTCGATGCAAAAGTCAAGTTTGTACGAAGGAAACCCAAAGTCTTAGTAGCCTTACTGGTAATTTCATTGATGTGCTGACCCCACTCGAGGTCATCCGTAATTTCAACTCCTAAATATTTGGCTGACGATACATTCTCTAGGACTTGGTTATGTAATGTATAACCATGGATTATTTGCTTTGGAGGGGGGTGCCTAGTCACCCTCATTTTGGCAACATTGAATTTCATGAGCCATGCCTCTTCCCAAAGTGCCAATTTATCTAAATCGTCTTGGAGTATCTGTTGGTCTTCGGATTGTCTAATATTTCTATAGAGTACACAGTCATCAGCAAAAAGGCGGACTGTGGAGCTTATGTTGTCTGGCAGGTCATTAATAAAGATTAAGAACAGGATGGGCCCTAAAACAGAACCCTGGGGGACACCAGACAACACGGGGAGAGGGTCTGAACAGACACCGTCCAGAACAACTTTTTGTGTCCTTCCAGATAGCCAGGCAGAGATCCACCGGAGGATATCATTTCGGATACCATAATACTCCAGTTTATAAACCAATAGTCTATGGGGACCTTATCAAATGCCTTGGCAAAGTCCATAATAATGAGGTCTGTTTGTTTGTGACCTTTATTATTGGCTCTGTCTAGGTTTGCCTGCAAATCGTGAATGAACTGGACCAGTTGAGTCTCGCATGACCTACCACTTCTGAAGCCATGCTGAGACTCAACTAAAATCTTATGGTCCAATAGATGTTGCATGATTTTGCTCACGAGAATGTACTCAAGAGACTTACAACATATACAAGTCAAGAAGACCGGCCTGTAATTGGCAGGGTCATATTTTTCTCCCTTTTTGTAAATGGGAGCCACATTAGCTTGCAGCCAGTCATCTGGTACTCTAGACTGGGACAAGGACTGGTTGAAAATGCAGGCAAGGACCGGGGCAATTTCAGCACTGCATTCTTTTAACACACGTGCACTTAGGTCGTCTGGACCTGAAGATTTATGGGGGTTAAGACGGTCTAATAGTTTTTTGACCCCATTAGGGTCAATGTATAAGTCTTCAATATCTGGGTAGGGGGTTGATCCTTTTGATGGGGGGTCACTTACTTGTTCCCGGGTGTGTACAGACTCGAACTGTCTGTTAAATATGTCTGCTTTGTCCTTATTAGCAGTTTTCAACATGCCATTTTCCCTTAAACAGGCCACACCCGTCGAATCCTTTCTTAAGTTTTTCATAAAGGACCAAAACTTTTTCAGCCGATCATTTTGGATACAGTCTTCTATATTAGTGTCTGTATCTGAGGGATTGAAGATATCAGAAACATACTTCCAATAGGCATCACGCATTTCTTTTTGGACATGAGCTCTGAGTCGTTTATAACGACTCTTCAGGGACTCGTTATCTGCCCTGCGAGCTTTGTGGTACAATTTTTCTTTTTTCCTAATCAATGCCCTAATGAGTGCATCTATCCATGGATAGCCAAGTTTTCCTTTCGTCATTTTAGAAGGAATAAAATGGTTTACTGCATTTAGTAAGACCGTCTTAAACTCAATCCACATCTCATTAACATCAACGTGAGCAAAGTTCTGCGACATGAAACGGTCTGCAAAGGCAAGCATATGGTCTCTAAGACCTTGCATATCAGCCCGTTTGTACAAGAAAACTTTCCGTGGTGACTGAAGGACCCTTTTCGCTTTTATGTCATATTCCACCAAAACAATATCATGGTCAGCACGACCAATTGGTGGCATACCCTTAATTCTTGTGACAGGGGTGGGGTT
Source organism: Ctena decussata (assembly GCA_963989385.1). Lineage (NCBI taxonomy): Eukaryota > Metazoa > Mollusca > Bivalvia > Lucinida > Lucinidae > Ctena > Ctena decussata. The sequence continues at coordinate 28,225,023 of OZ022503.1, read as the reverse complement.
GTTAGTCAAAAGGATATCTAGGGTCCTTTCTTGTCTTGTAGGGATATCAACCATTTGAGAGAGGCAGTGCTCCTGAACAGTGTTTACTAATTGGGACTGCACCTGCCTTTTGGGCATTCCAAGGGGTACATATAACTTATTCAAATCAATGTCCCCACAATTGAAGTCACCTCCAAGAAGGACATGAGAGTTTTTACATGACATCATTCGTCCTAGAGAGGCATTTAGATGATCCAAATACTCTGGATCAATGATATCTGGAGGTCGGTAGAAGGAGCCAAGATACAAAGTTTTACAGCCAACAATTTGAAGTTTAACCCAAACAAGTTCACACTCAGTCTCAAGTTCTGGTTCCTCAATACAAACCAAATCCTTTTTAAAACAAACAAAAACTCCCCCATGAGCATCACCCGCCCGGTCTTTCCTAATGGCATCATACCCATTAGGGAATATTTCTGAGTCGGCGATGTCTGGAGAGAGCCAAGATTCACAACCCAAGATAATGTCAGGTTTGGCTGTGTCGACAATGGTCTGAAGTTCAGGTTTCTTATTTTTAATCGACTGACAATTCATAATCAGGATTCGAAGTGGATGATTTAAGACAGACTTCTTGCCTGGCTTGGGTTTTGATTGTTGCAGACCAACTGGGGAAGAAGTAGCTGTTGGTGTGCCTAGATCAGTAGGAATTGGACTGTCAGGAATTGAGAGGGAATCAAAACGATTACTCGTATCAATCAGGCCTAATGTGTCAAACAAAGAAGTTGAGAAGTTTGGCATGCCACAGTTCAGGCATTCCCATGCCAAACTCCTATCCAGGGACTGATTATAAATTGAATACATATTGGAATCCATACCCTGACAGTCAACGTGATACCACTTATTACATGTGTCACAAACTATAGCCCGGTCGTCCCAACCAACACTGGCCTCACATACACCACATGGGAAATGTGAGGAACTAAGGGATGTAGGACCAGGATTGAGTTCAGTATCCCATGAATTGCAAATAATGATGAAGAACAGGTACAAGTAGATCAATTTTCTAGGGGATTTCTGAAAATCCTTGAACCGGTCGGTTGAGTCGGTTTATCTCGGCTACCTTAATGACATCTGGAAGGCTTTTCATTGACCTACTCGGTCAATTCAGGTGGCCAGTGTTAGCAGTTCTTCGATTCGATGAAGATTTATTGATTTCAACAGGGTGTTCAAAAGATAAATCGCCACATAAGGCTCTCCCAAGGTTTTCTACAAGTTATTTAGAAGTTAAAGTAGGGCAAGCTACAGTTGTAAATACGTTCACTTACGTTATTTCATGCTGTGTCACCAAGGCTTGAGGCTTGAATAGCCGAAACTTCGAAGTATGGCCAATGTTCCTTCTGTCGCATGTTTTCTCTGCTCTCGAAAGAACTCTTAAAGATTTTAATTTATCTTTTGAACATGTTCACAATATGACTACGGCTTTATTGTACTTTATCTCGTATTGGTTTACTTGGCCATTCTATAACGTACTTTGACTACCGGGTAACATACTTCAACTAATATTAACGCAGTTGTCGCCACAGTTATCAGAATATGACAAACTACAGTAGTAATTACGTTAAATTAGATTAAGATACATTCTAACACAGTGCGCCTATATAAGCAATGGAAAAGTTTCCGTGTTTTATTCTGCAACAATTCACCGTTTCGGAGCGCGTGAGTCTAATTGCTGACGTCACTGGCAATACTGACGTAATTTTGAGACGTATTGAGACGTTAGATGGTGTAACGTCTCTTTTTCTTTCTAAAATCGCCGGGAAAACGTACATTTATCTTAGATACAGTCAAGAATATTAGCGGGAGAATTAACGCGCTTGCAGGAAGTTTAGGAGAATTTAAAAGAAAAGAATACTTTTTTAGCGTTTTTATGTGTTAGAATCGAAGTAGTTCAGCTCTAGCATTGAATTGTTGAGTATTAATTCACTGTTTGTCGGTCAGTTGTAAGTAGATATATCACTCGCGCTCCGCGCTAGTGATATGATCTACTTTACAACTGACCTCCAAACAGTGAATTATTACTCAACAATTCACTGCTAATGCTGATCTATTTCTTAATTAAAATACGTTCAAAGTAGGTTATTTCTAAGTTGTTTTGTAATTAAACGCATGTGTGACCTAGGCTCAATGAAGTGTTTGCAGATTAAAGTATTTTTGTTTATTCTGTGAATATTCAGTCCAGAACATATATCGGTACCACATCGACTAGGTTTTTTGTTGTTTCACTGTTTGCAATACTTTCATTATGCAAAATATTTATCTTGTATTTGCCAAAATGGCTAAGAACGCAACGATACCAGTGCTATGACGTTGGTTCTCATCCTAATTTTTGGTACTGTATCATGCGATCCATAGCAATCAGAAAACAGTTTTATAATTTTGCTGCAAATAACTGGGTTAAGGTTGGGAGTGTTAGTTTGTACCATTAACGACAGAAGCATTAACAGTGCAATCCAGCATCAAAGTGTTACTTTGACTTGCATAAACATGTCTAAAATCGCTACCAAATTACATTAAATTCGGGTTCATTACACGAAATATTGTAAAACCTCTGACAAAATATCATTAAATGGATATCAATAAACCGCGTCTGAGACGGTTTACCATGTGAAATTTTAAGAACCTAAAGTGTAAGCCAGATCCCGGTGTTTTTTAACACTGTGTGAATAGTTTTGAAAAACAATGCAGTATAATTAATTTAAAGTATAAAGCTGTTCAGTTCTTCCCTAGTCATTCCTAATAATCCTCAAAGTTTCAAGTGTTTCACGTGATGCAGTTCAAATTATCAGAATATGTCATTAACACAAAAAAAATGAAATTTGGCTGATATTTAGTCTCAGGATATTCTGACGGTTCTGATGGATTTTCAGTTCAGCCTTCACATTTGTATCAGTTGGTAAAGGTCGGTGATGTTCAATCTTTTATTTACTGAGGGTCGACAAAATACGAACATGGACAAGGCTGCGCATGCGGAGGCTTACCCGAGTCTTGACTGCGTGCACGTGCTGTAAGGCAGGCAGATTTTAATACAACACTGATTATTTACGACGAAATCCCTGAATGCAAATCTAATCAACATTTATCTAATAAATCTAATTTTGAAGTACTCCAAATGCAACAACAGTAAGCAATAATAACTGAGCCGCGACATGACAAAACCAGCAAAGTGGCATATGCGACCAGTGAAGACTCACATTAGCCTGGGCAGCCGCCTTGTCTGATCAGACTCTTCGCTAAGTGCTTAAAGGGTAGCTACAGGTCCAAGCTAGCTCCAAGACTCTGATCAGACTGGGCGGATGTCCAGGCTGATCCAAGTCTTCGGTGGACGTACATGCCACTTTGTTGGTTTTTGCGTGGCGCGGCTTAAATAATGTTTACTTCAAATGATTTCCAATGAAACGAAAACAGTGATTACTTTATTCAAATTAAAATCTTAAAGAGTTCAAAGTACATTCTATGTTTTTCAACCATTTTTGCCGAGGGACACTGTTTGCTTCCTTGGATAACGAAACCGTTTCCTACGGAGCAAATTCTTTTTTTACAGTTGACACCCCTCCGCCTTTGAAAGGGAGGCAAAACTGAAAATGGTGGAGTTGTTTCCCTGAAAGTTTACACGTTCATCGTTGTTTAGAACATTTTAAGAGAAACTTCAGCATTCTATGTGAAATAAAAGTTGGAATTATACTATTCGAATACATGCAAAAAAAATATTATATTTTATTAGTTATTCATTCATTAGTTGTCCTTTGCAAAAGGAAGCAAAAATATGTCTTCAACATGCTATCTCTATCCAAAGCCAGTTACGTTTCTTGTCCTAATTCTACGAACTTTTCCTAGACATTTTACGAGTCAAATGACGACTGATGTTATGCATCTTTTTGTACATCATTTCATGGCAGCGCCGCTGGCATAGATGTTATATGAAATACTATATTTTATACTGTTTTTTAATTATATAGCATACTGGATTTCTACCTTTAACATTGGACTGAATTTCCGGACTATGCCACACTGTGGCCCCAGACCTGGCCCTGAGGTTATAAAGCTTGAGTACATTCTCAAACTCAAAATATTGCACACTGATTGGCTGCTTCGGAGCATGTGCAAGATAATATTCGTGATACCATTCTAAGAAACCTCGCTGCAAGTAATGCAGTCTAGTCTACAGATGTATGTTCTACTTGCATGTCACAGTTTAAAATGACTTTTATAATTTATCTTAGGGTGTGTTTATTTCCTTAATGCTTAAAACTCTTGTCTGTGGAATATTCTAATTCTTCACGACAACGGAGAATGATATCTATTAAAGTTGTTTTAATGCATATTGTATAAGTACTGTCATCTGAGACTTTTAAAGATTGCACGCAACAAATAAGAGGCTTTGACGAACGTATTTCCGGAATTAAATAAACAGCAAGCTTGTTAAGATGAAAGCACACGTCTGTGATCCGGCTTACAGTTTTTTGTTTGTTTGTTTTTGTTGTTGTAGAATTAAATGAGCCGCGACACGACAAAACTAACAAAGTGGCATGTTCACCTATCTAAAACTCAGATCAGCCTGGACATTCACCCAGTCTGCTCAGTCTTCGCTTTGCATTTAACGGGTAGCTAAGGGTCTAAGCTACCCACATGCCGACAGCGAAGACTTTGATCAGACTGGGAGGATGCATAGGCTGATCTGAGTCTTCGGTGGGCGCAAATGCCACTTTGTTAGTTTTCTCTTGTCATGGTCCAATGTACATTTAACAATTTTATTGCGACAGATGCACATTTCTGTATTTTCTGTGTACATCCGTCTACGACACACATTATCCACGAAGCAGACCAGCTGCACCTTAGGGGAAAAATGCCTACGTAATAACTCAAGGACACAGGCGTTCCCGCACAGAGACGACAGACATAGGCATCAGAAAGATGTCCGATGTAGCGCGAAAAAACTGCAACAAATCCAAAAAATTTAAAGAACTGAAAACAAACTCATCGACAAGTCTGAAATAAGTTTTTCTTTAGGCCGAAACGTCATTTCGTGCGAGCCGACTTGGTCTTTTAATGCCCCCATGACGATAATCGGGGTCTAATAAGATTTGATTATAGCCGTCACGTAACTAGTAGGATAGCCATGCCTCTACATGGTAAAAATACTTTAAAAGTCTTCTCCTTCAGAGACAAATAACCCAAGAAATAGTAACTTGCAGCACTGCATATGTTTTTTACTAAACCATCAGGTTTGTTCAAACGATGTTTCTAGGTTGACCTTTGATCGTTTACTCAGGTGAGTGATTCAGGATCTTCGTGCCCTCTTGTTTAAATATATATCTGTTTGTTTAAGCCACTGAAGACAATAAGTGCAAGGTCTACTTTGCAAAATATTCCTTTTGATCTAGTTACCTATTTAGTACTATTTTATCACTTAAACTAAGAAGCATCTTTTAGACTAATGTCTAAAAGATGCATCTTAGTTTAAGTTATAAAATACAGTCAAGTGTTTGGGTAACATACTACTTAAGTTGACTAGATGTGTATTTGCATTGCTTATCAATTAAATAGATGCCCTTGGATTTCCCACCTGATACATATTGTACAAATGAAATGGTAGGTAATATAAGGTACATTCCCTTGGTTGTCCTGTTTATCTACCTACGTAGATAGGCTTAACAAACTGGGTCATGTGTCGCACAAAAATATTCACTATGTTATTGTTCAAATTTGTAGAAAATGACAAAAGAAACATAGCTTTGAATTTAGAAATTATTTTGAAATATGTCCTGCAGTTTATGATGTGAATTTGTTTAGAGGGGATTTTCCCCTATTTTTAGGTCTGGTAGCCATCAATTTCGGCAGACCAAACTTGTTGGAGTAATTTTGGTGGAGGGTGGAGCGAAACAGTTGAGCAATTTTGGTTGAGGGTCATCCAAAAAGTATTTCTGTGAAATTATTTTAAAATCTGTTCAGCAGTTTAAGAGCAGAAATCATTTAATTTGTTTTCTATTTTTAGCTCTGGCGGTCATCTTGTTCAGGGGAGCGGAACAGTTTAAGCAATTTTGATAAAGGGGCACCAAGGCAATATTCATGTGAAATTATTTGAAAATGAGTGACCCTGTCAAGTAGCTGTCGCTTAAAGTTTTTTTTTTCTATTTTTAGGACATCTTGATTAGAATTTTGGTACAATGTCATCAAAAAAAATCCTGTGAAATTATTTCATAATCAGGAACAGAAGTCATGTTAAGTTTTCTTTCTAGTTTTTAGAACTGGTGGCCGTCTTGTGCAAAGGAGCGAAACGGTTTGAGCAATTTATATAGAGGGTCACCTAAGCAACATTTCTGTGCAAGTACTTCAAAATCCGTCCACCCATTTAGAAGGAGAAGGCGTTTAAAGGTTATTTATCTCCATCTCTGACAGCCATTTTGTTCAGCAGAGAGGAACGGTTTGAGCAAATTTGGCAGAGGGTCACCCAAACATTATTCCTGTAAGATTATTATAAAATCCGTTCATCCGTACAGGAGATGTCGTTTAATGTTGTTTCTCTATTTTAGCTCTAAAAGCCACCTTGTTCGACGAAGCCTATCGGTTTAAGCAATTTTAGAAGAGGGTTACCCAAGCTGCATTTCTGTGTAATTATTTTAAAATCCGCCCACCCTATGAGTGGGAGAAATCATTTAATGGTTTCCTCTTTTTAGCTTTGGTGGCCATTTTGTTCAGTGGAGCGCAATGTTTTGCGCGAATTTGGTAGAAGGTCTTCCAAGGAACATTCCCGTGAAATTATTTTTAAAACGGTATTTCTGCTTAGGAGCAACAGTCTTTTAAATGTTTGTTTCTCTATTTTTTTGCTCTAGTGGCCATCTTGTAAGCGCAGTGGAACGGTTTGCGCAATGTTGATAATCACCAAAGGCATATTCCTGTGGAATAATTTTAAAATCGGTATACCCGTTAAGAGGCAAATATCGTTTAAAGGTTTTCTCTATTTTTAGGTTCGGTGGCCATCTTGTTAAGCGGGATGGAACGGTTTGATCAATTTTGGTAACGGTTTACTCAATCGTTATTCGTGAGAAATTATTATAAAATCGATCTACCGGTTTAAATATATTGTTTGTCATAATCCTGTTATGCAACAGTCCAGTAACACTGCTCTTTCATCAAAGCAAATACCCAATCTCACGTAGTTAATGACATTAGAGGGTCATAAAACCAAAAAAACAGGGTTGCGCTCTATATAGTAGAGAATATTTGTCTTTAAGAGGAAAGTCGTTAAAAGGTGGGGTTTTTTTCCTAATTTTAGCTCTGGTGGCCATCTTGTTCAGCAGAGTGTTACAATTTGGGCAATTTTGGTTAAAGGTCACCCAAGCAACATCCCTGTGAAATTATTATAAAATTCGTCAACCTGTTTAGGAGGAGCAGATTATTGTATTTTAGCTCTGGCGGCCAACTTGTTTAACAAGAGGACCAATGGTCCTGTAGCTCACCTGAGATCTTACTGTCAACAGACACATTTTGTTACTTCACTCATTTGTTACAAACCTTAAACCAGTGGTTTTAGAAGAGTGCAGATTTTGACGTCAAACAAGTCCAATACAGCTGTGAAGTTATACTGGTAACAAAACTGGTTAATAAAGGAGGTCACTAGAGCACCTTGTCCTAAATTACATAGAAATAAACATTCTGAACAAAAACTGTTCCCTCTAGACCGAACTCAAAGTTTTTCTCATATCTGATTTAGTGACCTAGTTTTTGACCTGACAAGACCCACTTACAAACCTGCCTCAGTTTTCATAAAAATAAACAGTCTGAATAAGTTTCATGAATTGGATAAAAACAGTGCCCTCTAGAGTGTACTTAAGATTTTTCTATGATTTGACGTAGTGACCTAATTTTTTACCTGCACCGCTTTCATCTGAATAGGACCACTAGCGATTCTAAGTGTACACGGATAAAGGGTAACGGTTGTGTATATGTGGTAAACGTTTACAAAATTTACATATCGTTTAACCGAACTTGAACACATGGTAGACCGCCAACATAACCAAATATCTTAGAGTCGTCAATATTAGTCTATTTTAATGTACTTGATGGCGTCCTCGGAAACATCTAAATCTTTATACTCTATTAAAGTTCTGCGTATTCTTATGCAAACCAATATCAAGTACATACTATACGAGAATATTGTTTCATCATAATCGGCAAGTAGTTTTAGACTTTGCTGATCAAAGACAAAGGAAACTTTGCGGACAGCACATGCGGTGTAATTGAAAAATTCGGCCTACCTGTTTGTCACAGAATAGGCTTACCGGGAAGGTCAGATCATTGCACTGACAGTAAAGATACCCCCTGTGACCTTGACCTTACCCATAGAATACTGAAATGCCAACTTGTCCAAGATAATGTCATACTTAACATTTGTGCAAAGTTAATTGAAAAGAGGTCCATAAATGAAGGTGCCAGAGCCATGACAATGTTTTTTGTTATAAAAAAAACCACTGTGACCTTGACCTTAGAATGCTAAAAAGCAAACTTGCTCAAGATATTGTCATACTAAACATTTGTGTGAAGTTAAATCAAAATCGGTCCATAAATGAAGTCGCCATTGTGATGACAAAGTTTTTCTGATAAAGCAACTGTGACCTTGACCTCTAGAAGGCTGAAACACTAACTTGCCCAAGATATTGTCATACTAAACATTTGTCTGTCGTCCATAAATGAAGTTGCCAGAGTGATGACAAAGTTTTTCTAAAAATAGCAACTGTGACCTTGACCTTAGAACGCTGAAACGCAAACTTGGTCAAGATACTGTCATACTAAACATTTGTGTGAAGCTAAATCAAAATAGGTCCGTAAATGAAATCGTTAGAGTGATGACAATTTTTTTCTTATAATAGCCATTGTGACCTTGGCCTTGATCCAGATAGATGAAACGTAAACTTGCCCAAGATATTGCCATACTTATCACTTGTGTGAAGTTAAATCGAAATTGGTCCATAATTGAAGGCGCTAGAGCGATGACAAAGTTTTTCTAAAAAAAGCCACTGTGACCTTGACATTGACCTTAGGATGCTGAAACGCGAGCTTGTTCAAGATATTGTTATACTAAACAGTTGTGTGAAGTTTTAATCAAAATCGGTCTATAAATGAAGGCGCTTGAGAGATGACAAAGTTTTACTAAAAATAGCCACTGTGGCATTGACCTTGACACCAGAAGGCTGAAACACAAATTTGTCCAAGATCTTGTCATACTAATTACTTGTGTGAAATTAAATTGAATTCGGTCCACAAATGAAGGTGCTAGAGCGATGACAAAGTTTTTTTTCTAAAAACAGCCACTGTGACCTTGACCTTGATCTTAGGACGCTGAAACGCAAACTTCTTTAAGATATTGTCATACTAGACAAGTGTGTGAAGTTTGAATCAAAATCAGTCCATAATTGAAGGTGCTAGAGCGATGACAAAGTTTTTCTAAAAATAGCCATTGCGACCTTGACCTTAATCCCAGAACGCTGAAAAGCGAACTTGTCCAAGGTATTGTCATACTAATCACTTGTGTGAAATTAAATTGAATTTGGTCCACAAATCAAGGCGCTAGAGCGATGACAAAGTCTGTGGGAAAATATTATATCGCTCAAGGGAAAGTAACTCGAAAAAAAATGATCCAACCTGGCCCAAATTCGAACTGGTCCGAGATATTTTCGCTGTCCTGGATACCTGCAAGTAACAAGAAGTTGCGATTAAAAATGATGAAGCTAGGGCCTGGACAACATTTTCCCCATTATAAGTCTATGGGAAAATATTTCATCGCTCAAGGGCAAGTAACTCTGAAAAGAAAGATCCAACCTGGCTTAAATTCGAACTGGTCCGAGATGTTTTGGCTGTCCTGGATACCTGCAAGTTACAAGAACTTGCAATCAAAAATGAAGAAGCTAGGGCCTGGACAACATTTTCCCAATTATATATTTCATCCCTCAAGGGCAAGTAACTCTGAAATGAATAATCCAACCTGACCCAAATTCGAACTGATCCTAGATGTTGTGGCTGTCCTATATACCTGCAAGTTACAAGAAGTTGCGATCAAAAATGATGAAGCTAAGGCCCGGAAAACATTTTCCCCATTATACATGTAAGTCAATGGGAAAATTTGTAACTCTCAAGGGCAAGTAACTCTAAAAAAAAATGACCCAACCTGGCCCAAATTCGAACTGGTCCGAGATGTTTTGGCTGTCCTGGATACCTACAAGTTACAAAAAGTTGCGATTAAAAATGAAGAAACTAGGGCCCGGACAACATTTCCCCATTTAAAGTCTATGGGACATTTTCGTTGCCATGGTAACCACAGTTTTAAACCAATCTGTCCCAAAACTATATGCAATCAATCCCCCACCCCAACCATGCTACACATAAAATTTGATCAAGTGTTGTCAACAGACGACAGACATAAGGTTTACTTCAGTGGAGAAGAGGACAAACATGAGTATGGGTTTGGAGTTCTAGTGCATAAACACATAATGAGTGCTGCCTTGGGTCCCCGGCCAGTCTTTAGCAGATTTATCTCAATCCATTTGACAGCAGCTTCTTTTAATACCCCCATCATACAGTTATACGCACGAACATCTGGACATAATGACAACGCGTCGACCACCTCTAACAGTACCTCCAGAAAATCATAGGCCAAACCCCTAAGAAGGGAATTCCGGTTATACAAGGGGATTGGAATGCTACAAATCGGAAGGATGCAAGGACAGGTTGATGGGACCCTACTACAATGCTAAGTCAAATAAGAGGGGTTTTAGACTCCTATAGTTTGCAATCCTTAATAATCTAGACCTGAAAACTGTCCTTTACCCCCACAAATCATCAAGAAGATGCACATGGCGCAGCCCAAACAGATAGCATTACCGCCAGATTGACTACAGTTACGTGTTAACATCCACAGGACAAAGCGTTTTCCCTGCAGCAGACATAGAAAGTCAACATGACCTGTTATTGATGACCTTTCGAATTCATCTGAAGAAGGCCAGTAAGAAAACCCAGCCAAGGCTAAGGTTTGACCTGAGAAGTAAAGAAATCCTAGGGTCATATTTATAAAACTACTTAAGTCGTTGCTATGCTGTTGTTAAGGCTCAATTTCTATGAAGGAGATTCCCTACAACTTAGGAATTTGTTCTTTTCAGACTGTTCCTCCGGAGCAAATTTCATAGTGGTAGGGAAAGCAGATTCCCTACAACTTAGGAATTTGTTCTGGAGGAACAGTCTTTTCAGACTGTTCCTCCGGAGCACATTTCATAGTTGTAGGGAATCTCCTTCATAGAAAATCAGCCTTAGCAACACTATAGCAACCACTTAGTCATTTTATAAATACGGCCCCAGATTGGACAGTCACAATTCAAAAAACAATAAGAGGATCGTCGGGCAGAGGGATGACGACATAGACATAGATACCATGCCCACCACATTCAGTACAGCAGTGACTGACACAACCAGTGAGATATCTGAGAAAGAACGACGCAGGAAAATGTCCTTGGTCACCAGATATGTTCTTCACTTCTGTGATGAGACGAGGGAATTTAAGAAAAAGCGGTATAAAGCGGAATGATAAAAAGTATAGAAGGAAACTAAGGCACTGAAAATGGCAAGGGAGGACTGAATAGGTAGCACAAAACATGTCATCCGAGAAAAGGCCTGCTCAAAGTCATTTTGAACAATCTAAAACTAAAAGCTAAAGTGATAATCACCGGAGAACGGGCTGGGTTCAAAGCCGAAAGGAGTACAACAGAACAAATTTTAAGCCTCAGCATCCTATGTGAAAAATGTACATTCAGAAACTGCAACTTGTCTTCATAGATTTCGCAGAGGCCTTTGGCTGAGTATGGCATGCAGTCTTATGGGACACCAGGCTGAAGGTAAACATTAATGGCAGCACAGGCGAATGGTTTAGTTCGAACAGTTCGAGTTGAGCAAGGATGCCTTCTCTCACCCACCCACTTCAACATTTTTGCTCAAAAGGATCGTGTCTGATCCTTTGGAAGAACATAATGGAAAGGGTAGCATAGGCAGCGAAAATTACACCAATCTGTGGTTTGTCAATGACAGAGATGCTCTTGCTGAGAAAGAACAAGATCTAGAAGTCCCAGTTAAAAATCAAGACAAACCCTGCTCACAAAGTATGGAGATAAGAGTTTAGTAGACTAAACTGATGACAAACAGTGCTAATGACATCCACATGAATATCAAGGTAAAGAGACAGAGATTAGGAACTATGATAAGCTTCAAACACCATGGAGTATTAATCTCAAATGATGGCTAGAAATCGGAAGTTCTCTCAAGGTTGCACAATCCACTGCAGTTCTAACAATTGGGAGTGATAACACCATATCTCTTGCGTCCAAGGTAAAACTAATGCAATTTCTGTACCGTGTATCTGTTAGCTTGTGAATCGTTGGCCTTGACAGCAGAGTTAAAGACAAATTTTCTCTACTATATAGAACACCCCCCCAGAATTTATTGGTTTTATGACCCTGTTATGTCATTACCTATGTGAGATAGGATATTTCCTTTGATGAATTAGCAGTGTCACTGGACTGTTGCATAACAGGATTAAGGTAGCCAATAAACAAGAATATTAGAACAAACGCCTTCGAGTTGAGATGTGTTTACTGTGTTTATGATTTTGAAAGCCATTTCTAACGCAAGTAACAAAAGAACCCAATTTTATTCTGGCTCAAATAATCACATTTAATCACATGATAGTTTCAACTGCCTTTAAAGTGCATCCGTTCTCCTCCATTAAAAAGTTGTAATTACGCGTAATACACTATCATGTATGTAGTTGTTAACAAGCCCTTTAATCAGGCTTGCTAAACCTGCACCCTCTTTCTTACTGGAAATTCAAAATTCGAGCTTTCGATATAGTTAACCAAAATATAACACTGCTTTTCCACTAAGGTAAACCGCTTTCAGTCTTTTGGGATCATTGAGTTCATTTGAGTAATTTTGAAAATAGAGTTCCGCTTAAGGGCAGGATTTCTGAAACCCCCGGTAAAGGATTAGCTACCTGTATGAGGAAGTGGGCGGGGCTTACCTACTGTGCAGATTAGACCACTGTCCTGTTTTAGCTGATAAGAGATAACCCTCAGGCAATGTGTTACCTTGTCATAAAATTGGTTAATTTTTATAATATTGATTTGTATGCACATGAAAAACATACTATGAAATTTGAAGGTTTTATAACTTTATTGAGAATAATGTCATCAACGCAAAAGAAGAATATTTTTGGTTTTACTTATGAGACAATTATTTTTTGGTCAAAATACTAAGTAATGATATTCTAAAATTAGTAAAATAAAAATCATTTTGTCTATAGTACAAACCTTGTCTATCTTTTATGAAATTCAGGTAATAATAATCACTACTTACTTCACTGTAACAATAACTTTTATCTAAATTGGTAGATGAGATTTCTATTTTCGGTGTCAACAAGATTAAAAATGAAATCAAATATATATTGTGTATTCTGGTATGCTTTCAATTTTTTTTTTTCAATGTATAAAAAATATCCAAATGAATTCTTAAAAATATCTAATCATATTTTGTTCCTAATTATTTATCATATCTAATCATTATTATTTTCCTAATTATTTATTATATTTGCATGAATTCCTATGTGACAAAACAGCATAGTCACTGTGCTGATAAGAACTGTCAATCATTTCACAGGTAAATGCCCCAGCAAATTAACAACCAATCAAATTAGAGATAAATATTCAGGAGCTACTGTAGATGTTTACCCTTTGGTGGCTATCGGAAAACTGAGAATATGTAGCTAATTTTGCCTTTTATAGTCCACTCCTGTCTTTAAGCCGGTTCTAGGGGCGTGGCTGGCGTTGCACATTTCATTACTAGTCATGAAGAGACTCAATTAAACCGAGTCTGTTGTTTTCTATTCTTTGGTGTTTTCCTTGCTTCCAAAGGATCTTACTTTTCAGAACATATTTATATCTTAAATATGCAAAGATAAAAGAAAGTATATACTTCATCGGTAACCAGTCGTGACTTACGCGTTTAGCAAACAGTCTGCTCCCAGTTGCTCATTGAGAGCCTTGATATTATGTTTTCTGAACGCCAAAACAAACGACCACAAAATAAACATTGTACCTTTATAAAAGCACAGAATTCCTTACAGTTTTTGTCAAGCTTATTTGACACTTCCATGAGTTTCGCTAAAAACATGTCCGAAGCACTCATTATCTCTGAAACTGTAATTATGAGAACTTAAACTTTCTGTATGGGATAAAACTGACAGTTCTAAAGTAGATTGTTTTACGAGGTAGTATTTTCAAGTGCAGAACCTTTGTAAATCACGATTTCCCAGCAATTGAGAACTCCTTTTTCAGAAGGAAATATTCTACATTTAAATTTGCTCTTGAGCTAACTTTAGTTTTTGGAAAAAAAAAACTACCAACGTAACACAACGCTGTGTATCAACTGTATTTTTCAAAAGAACCTGCTACGTGAAACCGTCAACTGCGGCGTTGTTGGTCTTCAATTTTTTTCTTTATTCAGTACAAAGGGAGATGGTTTGAATATTGACATATGTAAAACGCATCGTTTCGTCAATAACCCAAACATTTAAACGAATTCAGTCTTTAGTCTAATATTAGCATGTCAGAGACCCCTTGCGAATACAATATGCTTTACTATAAAAGAAAAAAAACATCTTGCTGAGGATTTATTCTTATTTTATTTATTTTATTATTGCTTTTTTTTCGAGAGAGTGAGATAATTATTTTGTTTAAGACTCAAGTTATGACAAACTCATCGTATAAGGTGGTTGGGATCTTACGTAACATGAAAATAAAAATATTGCAAGTCAGTGTCCTGCATCGGAAGCGCTTTTTGCACAGATTATATATCTCTAGCTATCAGAAACACACATAACCTGTTTCTTCGATTTAAAGCTATATAGAGACTACAGTCAAACGTCCGGCTATCAGTGCACAGGATTTTCTGATTCATTTGCTTTGAAAGAAGCGTGCTTTATGACGGTAGGACAGAAAATGAAAGTTAATGTAAGATTTAAAATGTCAGCAAATCAATTTGACAACATCATTTCCAATATACTGAGCAAAGTATGCAAAAACATGTATCTGCAGCATACATCAAAGTTTACACGTTCGATCGAGAGGAACATCAGTGTATTTGATGCATATGTTCAAAAGCAGTATAATGATATACACCATGTTTGGTATTTCTCAATTATATTATAGTTAAGAAATGAAACATAAATATAAAAAAATTAAAAAAAAACAGTCCATTAATTTTTTTTCTTAGAATAGCACACAAGGGAGTTCAGGATTTGTTTCTGAAAAAAAAATTAAATTCTAAATATTTTGACCACAGTGCTTCAAATATACTTCTAATTTTATGAAAAGTTTAGCTCGTTTTAAAATTTTGATTCAAAACAGCCTTTCAATGCTTACTCAAAATTTATTATCATGAATTATTTTCATTACTTATTCTAAATCTTGAGTGAAAATTGTTGTTTGGTGCACATTATACTACCTATTTATTGCTTAATATTAGCATGAAAATATTTTATCTGTCTTCTAAAAATCAAGAGTAACGTAGGAGAATGCATTATCCTAAGCCAGTTTCAGTAAATGAGTTGTGAGTAAAACATTATTTTAGTTGTTGTAGTTTTACTGTTTTGGTCAGGACCTCAAAGCTATTGTCTACCTGTCTTCCTGTCAGTCAGCCTTCTTTTAAATCTGCCTATCAACGTGTCTGTCTGTCTCTCCGCTAAAAGCCTGCCAACCTCCACCTGCCTATCTGTCTACTTTTTTCTGACCGTAACTGTGTCTATCTGTCTTTATTTTGTAAAAATGCATGCCAAAGAGTTAAAAAGTAGTCTGTACTTAATCCAGACAAATATGATTATAACGAACTCATATTAATATTACAAAAATCACAAATGATAGATCTAAACAATATATTGGTAGCCTCTGTATAAGATGGTTTATAAGTAATCTTATACTTCAATGTATCAAATATACTGAGAGGTAAATGAAAGTATACACTTTTTGAATGCATATATTTTACTCATTTCTCTCGGCTCAAGCCTGAAATGTTGCATAAGTTATTGCTATTTAAGGTACATAAGTGTGGTGTAGTAAACTTACTTATTATAACGCTTGATTGGTGGCACTGAACGTACATGCCGGTTTTGAACTTTTTCCTCGCTCAGCAAACTGGACAATACGAGTTTGCTGTAAATCTGTATTTGAAATTTTGGTTATTTTCCTAAACAAACCACAACGCTTGTCTTTCATTTACATGAATGTCAAGGCTCTCTGTGGCAGATAGAAATCATATACGCAGAGGAAAAAGTAGGCAGAGGCACAAAGAGAGTATACACTTCATCGCCAATCAGTCGTGACTCTAGTGTATTTTATTTATCCAGCCACAAAATGCTTTGATGGGTTCAGCCTGTTACGATTTCAGTTTGCACCAAAAGTGTTGTCGTCATGTTAATAAAACGTATACACTGTGGTTTGTTCAGAAAAGCAACCGAAAATGCAAATACTGATTTTGCAGCATAACCGTATTGTTTAATATCAGGCACGTTCAAGAACGGCAAAACAAACATGTACGTACAATGTCACTAGTCAAGCGAGTCATTTAGTAATCTTATGATGCCACATTTTGTACTTTGAGGAACGATGCATCGTGTAGAATTTTAGACCTGAGCAGTGAGTAATAAGAAAAATACTGGCATTTGAAAATGAATGATTTTTTTTGCCACTGCGTGTAAGAATCGTGCTTGCCACAGGGAGCCTTTTCATCATGCAAACGAAACGCAAAGGCTGTGGTTTATTTAGAAAAACGCCAGAAGTTTCAAATACAGATTAACAGCAAAATCATATTGTTCATATTGCTGCATGTGGGAAACGTGCAAAACCGTCATGTACGTGCAGTGCCGCTAATCAAGCGTTTTAATCAGAATTTTACTACACCACATTAATCCACATTGAGGAAAAATAAATCATGCAGAATTTCAGCCCTAAGCAATGCAAAATAAGTAAGATATAGGCGTTCAAAATGTGTATTACTTTCTTTTGCCTCTGAGTATATATTCCAAGTAATAAGCAGCTAAAATGTGATTGCATGCCCTGTGAAAGTGGGCTGAAAATGGAATATACCCTATTTATGGCTCTCAAAGAGCACTGTGTTAAACCAAAGTTTCAAATCAGCGTTTAAGAGATGCTTTACTCCTGATTCGTCAGTCTTTTATCAAACCTTGCCCCGATATCTCAAAGTCGAAGTTTATCTCAACCACTGATTTCATAAAGTCTATATTCTGGTCCCAGAAAATTTCATTTCAGATACAAGTAGTTTGAGATATCCAGAGTTGAAATATTTAGAAAAATAGGAAAGGCTTCCAATCTGAACTCTTTGATATAAGAGGGTACTTTTAGATATCGGTGACTAAGATAACTAGCGTCAACTGTATATGATAATTTGCAAATGATGGCGTTCGTGTTAAACATTATTCAACTCACATGGATGTAAAGCACATAAATTTAATTTTATTTATTTATTCATTTGAAATATACTCCTCGCCAAACGTTTAGCATATTTCAGCTCCATTGTACGCTTTTTACAAATGCTGCAGAATATTTGCAAAGTATCAAACAACAATATAATTTATGGAATTTGAAAGATGGATTACTTAAGCATACGCCTGATGATATTTTTGTACCAAATTATCAGTTTGAAGAATTTTGGCGGCTTGACTTTTTCGTGTAAAAAAATCGTTTTTTTTTTTATCTTTTATTTTCTGCACATAAAATGTCTTGATAGGAAGTCAATCCAACGCCAGACAGAAGACCATAGAATAATTAACATAAAATTTGAAGTGCCAGTATCAAAGACTAACATTTTTCAGCAGGACGAAAACGTTAAGAATGCAAAGGAAAATGCATTGTTAATGATTAACAAAACAAGTATTGGCACGAGTTTCTTTTATGTCTGATTTAGAAATGACTGGACCTTAATCAATGAAGCAAATAACGGCTTAACATGTCGTCTACAGACTATGGAAATTTGGTGTGTGAAAAAGTAAATTAGATGATGTTTTTGACACAGTTTTTAAAAGTGTCAAAACTTATACTTTAAATACAGTGGTCTTAAGTTTTGTCGTTCTGTATCCGAACAGTTACAGATTTTTAAAATCCGGTGTGCAGGTGTTTATAATGTACATTGCTGTTTCGCATAGGATCAATAACTTCACATTGTTTTAAGGAATGAATTTCATTTTTGAGGTTTATCGAAGTGTAAACTACATTGGGTCACGTGCAAAGTGAATGAACCCCGAAGGGGTTCACTTAAACTTTGCTAGTGACCAAATGTAGTTTACACTTCCATAAACATCAGAAAAATTAAGTTCATTGCTTATATTCACATTCGTTTCAATCAAATCTTTTATGAAAAAATCTTATATAAGCGCTAAAATTGAAGCAATAAAAATGTGTACGCAGTTTTTCTGCTAACAGCAGAACGGCAAGCATGACGTCATGACGTTGCTGACGTCCAATCAGGTTGGAGAGAGCCATTGTTTGTTTTGACGTCATCGACATCGCGTGTCTCAATGTAATTATTGGAATGTAAACTACATTACGTCCAATGGTTTACTATAGGGCTTTTCAGTAAATACACCAACAATGTAAATATTTACTTATAAGAAGTCACTCTCATCACTTATTTCTGCTGCTAACTTCATAAACAATTATGCTCAACTTTTGGCGAGAAGTATAATTCGTTCAGGGTGAACGCAAAATCTCTACCATTGTTTCTGTGCTATATATTTGATGACAAAGAAATTTTGCTCTTGTGAACGAACCTTTATTTGGCAAATCATATTCACTGAAAATATAATAACATCAGTGAACAACGATAAACAAAGTGGCATGTGCGCCAATGGAAGACTCAGATCAGCCTGTGTTTCCGCCCAGTCTGATTATAGTGTTCACTGTACGCTTAAAGGGTAGCTAAGGGTCTAATCTACCTCAAGACGGTCAGCGAAGACTGTCAGACTGGGCGGGTGTCCAGGCTGGTCTGAGTCTTCGCTGGGTGCACATGCCATGTGTTGGTCTTGCGGCTCATATTTGTATTAGATTGTTTTTGCTTAGTTCCAATTTAACCGATGACTACATCACTTCAAGACATTTACAAACTTAGCGATGCATAAAACTGTCTTAAAGGATGTCATTATTGAAAGAAAAAGACAAAAAGGTAGAAAAAAATAAAGATAATTACTCATGAAACATTAACTGTTTTGCCTTGAGTATAAACATTTCAAATGAAAACCTAAAAATAAATAAACTATCCATTGTAAGCCAAACTTAAGAAGTTATTAGACTATCAAATCAAACTGAAAATAATAAAATTCCAAATGAGGACTATTTATGACTATGTACCCACATCATTACAAGTAATTATTGCACTAGGCCGGTTTTATCAGTTTTTGATTTTCACTGACGTATTTTCGCGCTTGATTTCAAAGTTATAATGATATATAAATAAGGATTTTGGCAGAAATACCCAATGGCAAGCAGCCATTAGAAAACACCATGGTCAAAAAATGGAAACGATTGTGGTTTGACAGTGTCGCAAGGTCTTCTGGCTTAGCAAACGCGATTCTACAGGGCACATCGAAACTGAAAACAAAAAGACGAGGCAGATATAAGAGATGGTAAGACAATTTTACAGAAGGGTCTGAAATGGATTGCAAGCACAGGGCAGTTGTTGCAAAGCCATATGTGGTGGTCCAACGACCTTGCAAGGTTATGGAACAGACTGGACATAACTAGAATCGCTTTTAAAAGCGGTTCTCGCCATGTCCAGCCTATCACAAAAACGAAGTAGCAGGCAGATGAAGAAATGGTATAACAGTTTTACAGAGGGGATTGAAACGGACTGCTAGTGCAGAAAAGTTGTAAATGTTGGAAGGGATGCAAAGTGCCAGTCTGAGAACAAACAGTGTAGCCGCAAGTCTAATTGCTCTACGAAGTTAGACAGACTGTTTATTTTTATCAAACTCAAACTAATCTCAACCTCAAAGCACTCATGTCTGCTAGCGGCCTATATCGCTGACATATTACCAATCCCTTTTAAACAAGTGGTTTTTACATTAAAAAGTCTCCATTGTAATGTTTTTCAGACGACTGAAGTATCTCTTATTTCAAGTTGAAAGGTTTGAAGTTATATTGATGAGCACAATGGCCTGACTAGAGCCTGAAAGCAGTGTATATTTGAGTGGCGTCACGTGATAATGAACCATTAGGAGTTATCGCACTGGCTATATATAAAAGTCTGCGCATTGTACAAATTGACCTGAGTCTCCACTTTCCCTCACATTCGTACCTCAAACATATCTGAGACGAGGGGCTTCTCTGATCAGACTGCTCGGATGCACTGCCTGATCTGAGATTTGCATGGTTGTATATGTCATTAGATACATTTTCGTGCGACACAATTCATTTATTTTTAGGATAATGAGGTTGCGCTTTCTATGTCATGATAAGCTTCCAGTCATGTTTGAACCTACTCAAAAGAAAGTGATAAAAGCAAAACGATGCTTACTTACCATCTTTGGGTGCCGCATCTTATTCTTATATTGGTTCAGACATGGCTGGAAGCAATCTATTCCAACTTCAAAAAACACCTAAAGAACTTCTATCATGATTCACAGCGTGTAACTTGTTCTGCTTTTTCATATCAATGCTTCCATTTACCTCTTATATGAGTGGTATTTCAGTTAAGGTAGCTGAATAACCACGTGTCTAGGAAGGAGCTGTGGACTCGATTTACTTTGATGCCTTTCGTAAGCTGCGATGTACACACTTCTTTACCTTTCGATTTTGCGGGTAGGATATGGTATCTGATTGTATTTGTTCCTAGTCATTGCTTATTATGTAACTTCCATACGTAAAATTAATCTGAAAATTCACTTCCATATCAGCAGAACTGTAAATATCATATGTGCATTGCAATAAGATAACAATCAAAATTATATGTATGTTAATACCAATGAAAGGACTACAGTTATTGATTCGTACCTTGCTGCAAAAGGGATCCACAATTATCTTTCTAAATATATTGGAACTGTTAAGTTCCTATTAAAGCCTTATCTTTGTCCACATGCAAGTAGTCCTATTGATAAGTGTTGTAATTTCATATGACAATTTTACAATGAGTATTATATGTTTGCTGTATTTTGCGTCAGCTTACATAGTGAATAGTACCTGGACTAAGTTCTAAATGTGTACTTCGACTTTGAATTAATTCACCTCAAAGGGAGGATTAAATAGAGTGTGTGTGTGTGTGTATTTCAATCCTCGTAACGATTTTCCCCCTCACCTTAGCGGAACGTATTAATGGCCGCAGTACGGGGCAATGGTCGATTGTCTACTGTGCTATAGAGTACTGGTTCCCAGTATATATAATGCTACCTGTACACGTAAAGGTTCGAAAATTGATTTAACCAAATGAGTGGCTAGTGACAGACGTCTGTCAGTAGCCAATATTCGAGTGACAGATGTCTGTCACTAGCTATTTCGCGTTAAATTAGCTAGTGACAGATGTCTGTAAATAGCCGAAACTCTATAGCTTGCTGTTGTCGTGCCAAAGTTTTCAAACCAGGTGTAGTTCCTTTACACATATATTTGTTTCTGTCAAAGTCAAATGTTTGTGGAAAATCTAAAGAATACTTTTGTTATTGAAATCGGATAGTTTTATGTAGTCTGCATGCTGCAGTGTAATCCGACTGAAGGTTTTCAAAACAATCTATTAGTCCAAATTTTAAAAATATGTATCTGGAACATACTCGTGTGAGAACACGGACAAGACTCTGCGATACTCGAAAGGTGGTCGTTCTCCGGAAGAAGTACTGTGTAAAATAGAAGGACTATGCAAACTAAAGGTCCACAATAATACATTATTATGTTTACCGACTGTCTGTTCATTGTCTTTTTACATACCGTTTTACTGTCTTTTCAGGGCCGGGTAGCGCAATCGGTAGGGCACCTGACTCGTAAGTCAGAGGTCCTGGGTTCGAATCCCGGTCTGGCCACATACTTTCGTTTCTCCTTCCGCTGATTCAAGAAGGGCAGTTGTCAGTTACTAGCGAAAGTATGTGCACTTAGTACTGGTTAACCGCTTAGGAGGTCTAAGCCTGCCCAGGAATAGTGTGGTTAGGTTAACTGACCGTCCCGACATGACCTTTGTTGTTTACCGTGGACGTTAAGCATCAAATCAACCAAAATCAACCAACTGTCTTTTCAACGGTGTTGTAGTTATTTCTGACCAGTGCCAGTGTAGATGAAATAACCCAGAGGCTTAAGAAAAGTTACGACCTAGATCAGCCTTAAAACCCACGACATTAGGGCCTATGAGCGCTGTCAGGTCGGCCACTTGAACGAACAACAGACATAGGTGGCTCATGATAATAATCATAACTTGTATAAATGTACTAAAACTAAAAGATTCGCTAAATATACAGATGTCTGTCATCAGCAAAGGGGGTATCAATAAGGTGGGTTTTCTGCATCCTACCAAAGTTTTTTCTTTTCTGAACTGCTGGTATACTCCAATGTGTCTAGTTCATCAAACCATATGTGACTTTGGTCGGAAAGCCCTACTTACTGAGCTATGGGTCCACAGAAGTGGGTGGGGTAAACCAACATGGTTTTAGCCTGACTTGTAAAATCATTCTCATTTGGTAGAAGAGTATAACAGACAGACAGGATTTAATAAAATGATTAACAAGTTTTCAGCATTTTTTTATATTTTTGTCCTCAATT
This sequence comes from Ctena decussata, assembly GCA_963989385.1. Classification (NCBI taxonomy): domain Eukaryota; kingdom Metazoa; phylum Mollusca; class Bivalvia; order Lucinida; family Lucinidae; genus Ctena; species Ctena decussata. The sequence goes on along the minus strand of OZ022503.1, from coordinate 28,202,149 downwards.
TTTAATATTTCTTGGCATTATTGTTAAATAAACAGACCAGTTATCATCAAACTCATGTAAAGGAAGCACCTTGACCAAAACATTCGGATGATGTAACCAGAATTTCACAATGACCTAGTTTTCATGACCTAGTTTTCATGACTGAACACATAAACTTGCTTGGAAGATGGTTTTCATTCAATTTTGACTTAGAATTATGAAACTATGGTCAAATTACTATTTTAACTGCTATATTATGCCCCACGCCCCCGCCACTAAAGGTGAGGGAATACATATTGGCATCAGTACGGAACTTGTTAGCATCTGCATCTGCATCTGCACTCCCCCCACCCCAACCCCCCCCCCCCCTTTAATGAATACTGGCTAGTAACAGACGTCTGTCATGAACAAAGGGGGAGTGCCTATAAGGCCCTTTTTCTGCCCAAGAACAAAATGTTTTATTTTCAGCTGATGATTAGACTATAGTGTCCGCTTTACTGAATCAATAGTGGTTAAGCTCCGTAAGCCCTACTTTTGGAATATAGGGTTATTAAAGTGGGTGGGGTAAATCAGCATGAACCAGGGGTGTCATATTATAAGCTATATTTCTCCTTCAAATTTAATGGCATTCATAAATACCTTCCTTTATAAGTTGAAGTAATGTCTTTGGTGACATATTTTCTCAACTTCTATCTTTTAAAGTAGAATCTTATGTCTGCAGAATTTCTTTTAGAGACACTGTCAATTTTCATTAATTTTGGTACTTTGAATTCAATATATTCTACCATATCTCTAGAACCAATGGATGACTTCTTACCAAACTAACATCGGTACACCGCTGGGAGAGTGCAAACTGTTGATTAAATTTTGGTGACCTTGACCTTTGTTTCAAGGTCACAGTAAGACTTATAATGTCAATTTAAGTTAAGTTTTGGCCATTGTCTACACAGTAGCTCATGAATTGATATGGAATTGTTCCCAAAGTGGCCTAAATTAAACATTATGAGGAGTTAGAGCACTAGTTATGATTAAATGGCCATGACATCATGATTAAATGGCCATGACATCATCTTCAAGGTCAAGGTCATGGCTAGACTAAACAGAGTTTTAATCATAGATTTCATCTAGCAGGCGGCAGAAATGTACCAAATCTGAGTGTTTTCATTTAAACATCAATGATTAATGTGCACAGAATTACCTTGACCTTGGTCTAAAGGTCAATATTAGCCAAACATGAAGAAACAGAATTGGGTTAAACTTAAAGGTTATAGAAAAGTCTATTGTAAAATAATGAACTTCTATATGTATTGGCGACCTTCAGATCAAGGTCAAGGTCATTATACGCATATTAAGCATTGTTTTACAAATAGAAACATACATATTTGTTAAATTTCTGCTTACTAGCTGTGTGAGATCTTTGGTTAAACTCTGTCTAGTCTAACCTTGACCTTGACCTTGAAGATGATGTCATGGCCATTTGATCATAACTAGTGCTCTAACTACTCATAATGTTTAATTTAGGCCCTTTGGTCATAATTTCATATCAGTTTAGGAGCTACTGTGTAGACAATGACCAATACTTGACTTAAAGTTAACATTATTAGTCTTACTGTGACCTTGAAACAAAGGTCAAGGTAACCAAAATTTAATCAACAGCTTGCACTTTCCCAAGGGGGAACTCATGTTAGTTTGGTAAGAAGTCATCCATTGGTTCCAGAGATATGGTAGAATATATTGAATTCAAAGTACCAAAATTAATGAAAATTGACAGTGTCTCTAAAAGAAATTCTGCAGACATAAGATTCTACTTTAAAAGATAGAATTTGAGAAAAGATGTTACCAAAGACATTACTTCAACTTATAAAGGAAGGTAGTTATGAATGCCATTAAATTTAAAGGAGAAATATAGCTTATAATATGACACCCCTGGTTCATGCTGATTTACCCCACCCACTTGAATAACCCCATTATTCCAAAAGTAGGGCTTACGAAGCTTAACCACTATTGATTCAGTATAGCGGACACTATAGTCTAATCATCAGCTGAAAATAAAACATTTTGCTCTTGGGCAGAAAAAAGGCCTTATAGGCACCCCCCCCCTTTAGCAAGAACCGACTAGTGACAGACGACTGGCAGTAGAAAAAAAAGAACATTAGCTAGTGACAGACGTCTGTCATTAGCTTTTTACTTTAACACTATTGGACCATAATTATTGTAATATATAATAGTTTCTTTGGCTGACTGGAGATGTTACCACTATGAGATAAATAGATAGAATAGCACTGCCATTATTGTTGCCGCCATTCTTATGGAAAATAGCAGTCAGTTATTGCCCTTGTGTACTCTTTAGTAATTACCAGGTCCTACTGGTTGGTTTCCTCTGTTTTGATACCTGTTTTCTTTGTAGTATATGTTATGTTTTTGTCAGTGATATCTCATGTTTTAATTGATTTATTTATAAGTCTATTATTTGTTAGAGTAAATGCAACCCAAACGGTGCTTAATTGTCTAGAAGCTAAACATTTTAGTTTCTGTCATTTTAAATAGTAAAAACCGTTTCTGTAAAACGGTTGAACAACACAGTGTGGTCCCAATTTAATATGTGTATAACCATATTTTCTCTTTTTCTTTGACAGCTGATTTTCCTTTATCTTGCCCAATACCTGTGTTTTAGTCACAAGTTCTCTCAGAAGGTCTTATCCCTGAGCAACATGTTTCAATAAACAGCCATTAGGGTATTGTGTCTTTAAGGGTAAAGCAAAGACTCTGATCAGTCTGAGCAGATGGTCAGGCTAAGCTGAGTCCTTGGTGGGCCTACTTTATTGGCTTTCTCGTATCGCGGCTCAACTGGTAATCCTCATGTTTTTCTGCCAGTTGACAAAGGGGAAAACATTCGTAACTAACTGCTTGCATCCTGCATGACGTCGCCCTTGAAAAACAGGGTCTAGCTTTAAGCTGAAGATTTGATGTAGCCCTTTAAAAATAGAGTCTAGCCTTAAACGGAAGATTTGGCTCCTTAGAGGCAATACTTGACCTCTTGAGAAAAAAGGCAAAATGAGTAAGACAAAGCCGCTTTTTCTGAAAGTGTACCTTTTTATCTCACACGCGTTGAACAGCTCTGGCAGTTAGAGGCATTTTTGATGGGACAGGTGTTATAAGATATATTTTATTTTATTGTATTTCACTCAGGTTTATATTTCGCCATTTACGAAGATATTAACTATTACTGGTAAGATATTTGTCCCTCGTGAGTTACAAAATCCTAAATGAATTTATGAGTCACGGTAATGTAAGGTCTTTTTATGTCACAGTCATAATATGAATTATGCAAATCTTTATCATGGATTTATCAAGAAATGAGCATATCGAAGAGTAACAAATTGGTGTTTCTTTTCTTTCTCTGTGTGTGTGTTCTGCATAATTACATGGGTAAACCCGAGGAATACCAAGACATTTCTTTGGCAACTCCAAAATATTCTTCGGGCTTCACGAAGACACATTTACATAGCCAGAAGAATATCCATTGTTCGGGTTTTCCCAAAAATTTATGCTGAACGTGACCCATGAAACTGACATTTAATTTATTCATACTGGCAGCCTTATGTTTCTTCAACCTTATATAAACTCTTTACATAAACTTTGAAGTTTTATTACCCATTCATTATGGAATTTACATGATTTAACTTTTAGATACCAAATGATGAAACTGAAGCTTAACTGATTTAAGAGGCAATTATTATAAGAATATAAACAATGACTAAACAAATTTTAAATTAAATCGGCAATGGTATTTCATCAGAGTTATTCCTCGATTTCCTTTTGTTGACTGAGCGGTGCTGTTAGAGGCTTGCCATTCAATGTCATAATCGAGCAGTACACATGAAAATTCGGTAAAGTAGCATGCTCATGAGTTGTTACACATAATTGGCTGATTAAAAATGCCCGGTGAACGCTATCGGTCATCGCAAATGATAAACAGTTTTCATACAGGCACACTACGTCGAAACGAGTCGGAGGAACGTCGATGCAACGGTATGATGCTTTATTATATACCTATCAATGATACACCCTGTGAACTGCCTGTTTTCTGGCCATCTGATACAGACAGCCGTATCAAACTGACGTTTTCTGAATCCGTATCACTATCCTTTGAAACGAGGCTTAGCCTGAGTTCCAGCTTCAGGCACGTCATTTTTTAACGTGCATCGTAGAAACGAGAACCAGAGAAACAAAACAAATGACGTAACGTCAACAGAAACGTGAAAAATGGCGCGCCTCGATAGTTCAGTCGGTAGCGTTTGTCTCACGACTAGCTAGATATCTCTGCCGCGCAGGTTAGAAACCGGGTGGATGCATTAGCGTTGGCAAGTATGAATGGTTGGCTGTTCCCTAAGGTATATAATAAACAAATTATTACAATAGTAACTTGATCTGGCGTACTGTATCACGTCTCGTAGATGAGCTCATACCATCGGATCACCCTCGACGCAAGCGTCTCGGGTCATCCGATGGTATGAGCTCATCAACTCTACGTGATACAGTACGCCAGATCAAGTTACTATTGTAATAATGTGTATTTACTGACGTGTATACAAGGTTGTTCCGATGTCATAACGTTGCATCGACGTCGTCATAACGTTGTTCAAATGCTGTCTGTATGCTGGGTTGAAAGAAAAAAAAGAATATTGTTGTGCGATCTCAGATCATTCCGTGCCTTTTGTAAAGGGGAGCATAAGAATCATTACTGCATTAGACCTTTTTAGGGAATATACTCGTCGAAGGTAAGGTCAGAAGCACCGCCCAGTCAACGAAAGGAAATTGAGGAATATCGCATAAAAATGTGCCTTACAGTATATTTGAGCAGCAAGTCTTAAATAGGTCAACGCATTTATGCAATCTTATCAAAGTCAGTTTAATTCACAAAAACAAGTTTGAGTGCGGAAAAATATAAATAGAGAAGATTGTAAGCACATGCAGCACGTTTGCCATAATTACTTGGATAACGCAAGGAATGCACATGTATTCCTCGAGCTATTTGAAGGTATTTCATTCTCTACCCTTCTTGATATTTTTTACCATTTATTTTTATACTTTCACTCCTAATAGATGATACTCTTCAAAAAGACAACCTCCAGCTATGCCTTTACTTCGGATCAACAGTATCTCCAGCCATCTGAGCAAATCATGATAAAAGTCTTTCTGAATAGGCTTAAACCCCAAAGTATGTTGGGCTTGAAGCTGGAAGAATAGAAAAGAACAGTTATAAGGATTATTTAAGTCAATGTTACGCATACTTACGTCCGCGAGCTTTAATTTGAAGCATAACAAAGGACAACTGGAATGATAACCACAGAACAGATCTGTTCCCAAATGTTATGCATTCTTATGCCCGCTCTTCTGTGGTCTTCTAGCAAGATGGTCACCTGTATGGCTGTTTATTTTGCTTTCTGTTTGGAATTGTTTTTTTAATAGGAAATATGCACAAATTTTCAGTTGGGTAACGAAATGACCATCTGCCTGGGAAAGCGCTTATCGTTCGGTTTACCGTGTGTGTCTTTAAAGGACTTCTATGCTTAAGGCGTGAATTTTCCCCATGATTTAAAAGTTATACGAGTCACTGATTTTTGCTTTGCATTTATGACTATGACTTGTAACTTGCATGACAAATGAATTTTCAAGTGTTTGTGCCTATGTAAAGTACGTTAAACATACGTTGACGTTGACGTCATTGTTGAGATAAATTGTAAATTATGCTCAAACTGATCGTTGAAATAATGATTAATTGTATACATTTCACCCTTTTTTGACTTACATTACTTACATAACAGACAACACTGGATAGTTTTGACTATATGTATGTGACCTTGACCTCATTTTAAGGTCATGGTACACAATATAATCCTTGAAGATCACAATGCTACTGTTGACCATTCTTCTTCTTTCGCTTATTGAGTATCGTTCCCCCCGTGACCCAGCTTCCCACTCATATATATTGCGTACTTGCATCGCATAAGTATGCTGCATGAAGGAAATGCTGGGTCACGGGAGGGAAAGTACTTGTATTTTAGTTATAGTGAAGCGTTCTCTTTTGGCCGCTTTGACCGGAAGTATAACTGTGGTTTTGCATGTTTAAATGCCAGTCAGGCGTAACAAGAAAAAAATCATTGCTTTGTATTGTGATATGCCTGTATTATGCATGCATTTATGACAAAAATGTATGGAATGAATGACTGATTCCAATATTTTATTGCCTCAAAAATTGAGGTATGCGAAAACCTTGAATTATGGGTAGGTAGGGTCAGACTGGATTATCTCCCCATGTCTTTGGGTCTGAATCACAAATGATCTGATTTTATACCGCTTACATATTTTTGGAAGCTCCGCTACGAAAAAATTGCACACTTTATACTTTTGAAAATTCGGACCTGTCGCGCCGGTCTAATGGGGAAAATCCTCGCCTTAATCGAAGAAGTCCTTCGTGAATTGTTATCAGGTATTTCATTATACTTCTTCTACGGTTGATTTTTAGGGCAGGATGTGGAATCTGTATAAGTTCTTTATCATGGCCAATCTTTTTACTCTGCAATTTTAAGAGAAACACGATCAACAGCAGCAAAACTCGCATTTTTGTTTTTCATTTTGCTAGTGGTAAAATATGTTTAATGAATAAATAAATAAAATATATGTTTTACAGGGTGCAGCATGAATCATCATTGGTTACCCGCGGAGGAACAATATCAGTAGTACTGGAGATCGTGCCAAGGCTGCATGTGCAGATCAGATAATTGACAGCACGAGGAAATGGGCAAAATATTAGCTGCAGTTATGCCAAAATGCGCTTTCTCACGAACTTTTTTTTATTTTGTTTCGACGGTTAAGCAAAGCCAAGAGAATATTGCCAACCAATTATTAGCTAATGACATTGACGATCTTGCTCAGGAAAAGCATGAAGTAGGGCAACCGGGGGAAAGACTCAGAGAACTCTTCTTAGAAACTTTAATGAAATTAAACTGCTTCTAACCTGAGATTCTCTCATAAATAGCACATACCACTGCCGCCTTATCAAAGTTGAAACCAGTTTTGACAGACCTGGATCAAAAGTAAAACTGATGCTCTCCCTCATCATATTCATATGTCTATATAAATGTTAGAAATGTTCCATAATATCAGAATCTGGAAAAAAGCTTTTTTTTGACGTGGCAGAAGGTTTCGAACGTCTCAAATAAGGTGCAAGTAACTTATGTGGATGTTCATAAAAAATCATGCAGCCATTGAACAAAATGGTGAACTGCTGAGTGTGGTCGGCAACTGGAAACAAATACGATCACACGGGGCATAGTTGAAGGAAAATGAAGATGAGGCAGACAGAGGAAGGGCCGGGTGACAACATTGTAGGTGGACAGGGATGGACATTCGGCAGCTGCGCACAGGACATGGCTAGACTACTAGAAGTATTTTCAAAAGGCATTTAAAATGAAAGATGTATTTACCGTTGTTCCCAATTATATGAGAAGAATAATATGAGCCGCGACATGAGAAAACCAACAATGTGGTTGTGCGAGCAGCGCAGACTCAGATCAGCCTGGGCATCCGCCTGGTCCACTCAGAATTTTCGCTAAGCGCTTAAAGGGTAGCTAAGGGTCTAAGCTACCTCTATGCGGACAGTGAAGACTCTGATCAGACTGGGCGGATGCCCAGGCTGATCTGAGTCTGCGCTGGGCGCACAACCACATTGTTGGTTTTGTCGTGTCGCGGCTCATATGGTAATAAATATTGCTTTATACTAGACAGTGGCAACCAGTTTTAAATGGCGCTGCAATATTCCGTTGACAATAGTCAGGGAAAGCTTGTACATTGGTGTAAAGAATACCAGTAGTTTACTTTACCATAATGTCTGAAAGAACGGTTTCTAGGGAAAAGAGTAAATTAGATTCCGTTAAAAATCCTGTATATTATTCTATTAGAAACCAACAATTTTTGTAATAATCATACGTTACATATTTTGTTTAACTAGAACGAAGCAAGTCTCCAGGAAAGTATGTGGATTTGTTTTATTCGGAGAAATAAATCCATAAAGTATTTTATTGTCAGGTATCGCTGCAAGGTCCTCACTACAGTTTCGTCATTGTAAATGGCCATTATTAGCTAATTTTAAACAAAGAAATCGTCCATGAATTGTTTATTAACTTGTTTTGAAAACAACTAAACTGACCTACTTTCGATATAATTTAAGAAAGTAAAAATACAATGTACAGATATGGCCCATTGTCAATTTTCCAAGTTTGCTTATACTGAATCGCTCGACGGGGATATCAGAAAAGGAAGTTTATATTTTGTGGAGCAATGTATTATGTTTCAAGAAATAAACTCCTCCTACGTTTTGCTCGTTGTAGGACTATATATATGCAAATCAACCAACACTTTATCATGAAACACGAGTGAAACCCTGTTCATAGTGATTTGTTTTTGCTGTTTTTTACGAATGATAGGAATATGAAGGACATTTTAATGAATGACAAATCTGTAACAGACAAAAAAAAATCAGTAAATCTACAGAAAAAAAACTTATAATTCTGCAATGTCCAGTCACATACAAATACTAGCACCATAGGAAGGGCAATTCTATTGCTTGATGGAAAAACGATTTGGTTTTCTGCAAAGATGGTAAGTGCAAAATACACAAAAATCTAAAAATCGCAAATAAAGGGATATGTTTTAGCACAGGTATCTAGTGGACAAAGAAACATTACAGCATCCTAAAGTGTGTCTGCTGCTCATCAATATTTGCCACAACCTTTAGTCACTCTATTATTGGAAGTTTGGAAATTACCAATTTTCATTAGGGTCGACTGGTATGTAATTACCCCATCCACTTTCAAGACATAGTGTACACAAAAGCAACCCTCCGTTTGACTTAAACGTTTTATGAATGAACGGCCCCTACATAGGGCGTATTGTTCACAAAATATTATTCAATTATAATTGTACCAGGAAAACCCCCTCATGGTAACTGGTCCTTTCTCACGTAGAACCCAGCGAAGTTTCTGATCAAATCTTTATAGGTAATACACCGAAAAGACACTGTGGTGTATGGAACTATTAACTTTAAAAATCATTTTTTTATTTGTTTTTTTTTTTTCTATCATTTCTATTATTTCAATTTCTTTAGTTTCTTTTTCTTTTTTCTTTTTTTTTTCATAAAATGACATATTCTTATTATCTCTGGATAATTTTTTTTCTTTTTATTTTAACTCGATAGAAAATACATAAAGATTAGTTTTGCCCTTCACCGGCAAATACTACCATGTTTTCCGCATGCCACAACCATTTATATCCTCTCAAACAGAAAAGCAATTTAATTGCTATCTTTTCATGTTAAAATACAGCAAAACTTTCATGATAGAAATGGTTCAGGAATCGTCAACTCTTTGTATATTTTATAATTCGTGCACAAATCTGTGTAATCCAAGCGATTTGTCAGACACCTTTTATCTTGCTATGGTAATAAATGGATTATTCACGGTAACAATACACGTAAGGTGTGACCAATCAGACCCTGCTGTTCAAAGACTACGGGGATTAATTCTAAATGCTAAACTTTCTTGAATTCCCAGTGACAAAGGGTTCCCAGTGCAAAGGAATATGCAGATTTGAATCCAAACTATCCTCCGATTAAATTGCGCTTCTTTCTATGTTGCTTGTAGATAGATGCTACAGTCGAAACGTTTATACAACGCGAAACCAATACGGTAAAAGCGCCGTGTGGTTGAGCCAACATTAATGTCGGTTCGGCGTCATCGGACTCTGATATCATAATATTGCTTTGGCGTTTTGTACCCATTGGATTATTAATGAATAAATTTGATGTATGAAACAGAGAGATAGAGAGAGAAAGAAAGAGAGAGGGAGAGAATTACAACTGGTACTAATTTCGGAACATTCTGTTTCACTTCCTATCTTTTTAAGTTCGTCTTTTATAAAGGTGATAAAGTTAAGTATAATTACTGTAGATCGCAGATACAAATCAGGAGCCGTATGGTGTGCGTGATGTGGTGCATAGTGGATGTTTGCTTATTCCTAACGAACACCCACTGTGCTCTACGTCTGCCAACGTGTTCATGCGTTTCCCTTGCTGTATATGCACATACAATGGAGAGAGAATGAGAGAGACAGACAGACAGAGACAGACAGATGTAGAGATAAGAGTTATACCTGGCAAGCTTGATCATTATTCCATGTTTAAAATTGTTTTTCATTCTGTTTTGTTTGAAACCATTTTGTATAGTACAAATCTCACAAGATAATACTGACTGTGTCATATAACGCTAGACCAGCACGTTTCTCGCACTAAAATCATGCATTTGACCGATTAGTCTCATAATTAAAGCATGTGCCAGCCCTTCAGGGTAATTAAAGGATATACATTGAGCAAACCATCGAAGTGTATTGATCTCCTATCATACACAAAAGTACCTGTTTACCAAATTGGACGCCGTAGAGGCAACATTGAATCAGCGTTGCAAAGGTCAATGTTGATTCAATGTTGAGTCAACGTTGTGTGGCTGCTGGTTATATAAGTAGTAGATATTTACATTCATGGCTCAGTCGTAGTTAAAATCAGTAGTTACTTTACACTTGACATCCGAGCCGGACGGATCCAATTGGCTCCGTTTATTTAAGGTGGCGGTTTGGGTTGAGAGCGATACTCTACGGGACTGACATGGAGAGTGTGGGGTTACTCTCTTGATATCTGGTGCGATCGATCCGTCCGCATTCGAGCGTGAAGGGTATTAAAATCGTTGCAAAAGTAAAATCATTGCAAAAGTTTATTATTTGTTACTTTCATAGATCATACACATTTATGCCTCCGTTATAACATGTATCACAGTATTCCCCATGTTGCCATTGTATGAACTGAGGTGACAATAAAGAGACTTGTAGTGTTTTTATTGTAAAGCTGGAAATGATGTTTTATGAGATGAGGTAGACAGTAAGGAGCCAATATGCATGGCTACCTACTAGACACTGAAGAATCATTTATATGTAATATACATTGATCAATCGGGGAAAACCTGTATCAAAAGGTCAAGAGAAAAATAATATATCTTTGGGTCAAAATGGTGCATATGATTCTTAATCAACTGAGACTCTACATTTGATCGAACTGCCCTGCTATGGCCACCTCTCTACCTCTTAACATACGCAGTTTTCATGATTCGTTTCTTTTCCTTACAAAATCCTAAAGCCTAGATCTTTTTTTCTCCCCTAGATGGAAATATATGCTTTGCATGTTTGTTTTTTGTTTTTTTTTGTGTTTTTTTGTGTTTTTTTTTTTTTTTTTTTTTTAACATACAAAGCAATATATCTATGTTCATTTATCAGGTAGAAAACACACACTGATAATATAAAATATAAGTTATTTTGATTTTGCTCCCTTGAGGATCCATGTAATGAATGGATGGATGACATGCGATTTCTCGTCCTTTCTAACAGTATTTCAGACATATCAGGACGATGGGGGTGATAGTAAAAAGCTGTGCAACCCAGTTAACTGTTGTTAAACAAATCTGCCTTCAGTCGGCTTTGAACGCAGGACCGCTAGATCAGCAGGGCAGTGCTTCACCAACGGAGCTACAAAAGGACGGTGGTTTAAATTAGAAACATTGAATATAGAAGTATTCGTGGGTCAGTCAAACCGTTTTACCATCTAAATAACCAGTAGGGCTAAAATGTTGATAAAAAATGTTTCATTCTCTTTATTTTTTAGAAAAAAAACTTCATATTTTATTTACACTTTTTTATTCAGATTCGCATATCTAGCATATAAATGTATTTTCATTTCTGCAAATCGTACAATTCATACAGTAGGATAATGAAAACAAACTGGCTAAAAAATGCAGATCCCTTGTTAATAACTTGAAATTTACGAAAAAAAAATAAGAAAGAAAAATAAGTATAATTCGTAAGGCATGCTTTTGAATATTATTTTAGTAAAACTTACATTGTATGTTACAGTTTTAGTCTAGAAAGCAAAACTTCAACTTGGCAAAACAATGCTAAAGGTCAAAAATACCCCGAAATGTATGTTGGTGTTAATTATCCTGATTGCTTATTTGGTTGGTCGTTTGGGCTTAACGGCTCCTTGAGAATTTCAGTCTACGTCGAGTCGTCACCAAGAGAGGAGAAAGAAAAGATATAGACAGAAAGAAGGAGACAAAAAAATCAAACAACCCCTTCCCTCACATGGGCGCACAAACACATTGTTTGTTTTGTCGTGTCACGGCTCAATTATGTATTTATCCTTTGAAGCGCCAAAAAGCAGATGACAAAAGTTACGTCTGCTTAAATTCAAATATTTCGTCCAAGCTACATAACATTGAGATTTCAGAGACTAGAGAGCAAAAATTGTCGGTCTAGATGAGTCGGTTTTTAATGATGTCTGTACATTAAACGGCTTTTCTTTTACGCTTAAAGGGTTAAGACAAGTGCATCAATTTATAAACATACTTTTATTGTAAAAAATCACCGTGTAGGAAAATGCAAGCCTTAGCTGCATCATAGTACTCAGTTCAGCTTGTGTGTTTTGCAGTGATATCGGGGTAGTCGAGTTCACAAATCTGATCTAAGTAGCTTTATTTCATGCTTCACTCCAGCTAAAAAGTATATCCCAACGTGTAGATAAAGGTATATAAATTACATTACATCCATAGGTTTTAAACATATTGACGAAAATGACTGTAATAGTACACAGTATTCATGTAATAGTACAAATAGTACAACAAAAGTAGCTTGGTTGAGCTAGGTGCAGACATACTTAGGATCAGATGAAAAACCTTTGTTCGACATTGGCATTTTTGCCAACTTCCGAATCATTTTACCTAGGCCGCTGACTTTTGTGAAGTGATAGTATTGGATTCTGTAAACCGAGGTAAGTCATCATTTATATACTACAAAGCTATGCCCCCTATCTGTCAACACTGCTTCAACTATGCCGTTCTCGAATGGCTGCGGAATACAAAATCGTCTAAAACGAGCGGATCCCACTTATCTGTCATGTCCATTTGAACTTGGCAAATAAGTATCCCAAATATAAACTTTCATTACAACATCCTAGCTAAAAATCACATTTTTATTCAACAACGACGAGGCGAAATAACTTTTTGTTCATTTGAATTCAAAGTTATTTCGCCTTTGTCGAATTAACATGTGAATTTAGCTAGGAAGTTGATAGTTTATGTGTGAGATACAGATTTGCTGACAAATTTGGGCCATATTCAATAAAACTTGAGGGAGTAATACCGCGTTTTCCCATTTTCGTTTTCTTTTCTTTAATTCTGAATTGCTATGTTGATGCACCATTATGGTCCCCATCCCCACTTTCCCGTTTTTTAAATTGTTTTCCTCCACGACAAAGCCCTTCCAATATTTCGGGTTTACTTTAAGTCATAAAAATCTGTTGTTGTAGAAGCAAATCATTTCCTCTAATGATTTATCCCCAGTGCGAACAGCGGCTTAATTGAAAAGTAGCAGTTGCTTTAAAATTGCATGAGGAGGTGAAACAAAGTGGAAGTAGGTGCAATAGAATAAGATAAATGGGTACACTTACAGTGAAAGCAACTGTCATTTTCATTTTAGCATTTCTTCTCAACGGGGTCCACTCTTAAAGGACCGAATTCTTGTTTTTTCTAAGTCCAAATATTTCCTTTAATAAACTATCCTTATTGGATGGTTTCTCTCGCCCAGAGAAGCAAAAATGAAGTTACTAAAATGGTGCCCATAGTTTCTATTTTACGGCTATTTGAGCCTAATTATCCACCCTGTCTTATTTAGGTTAATTATGTACGTTTTTCGGGTTGGCGTTAGAGGACAAGGTCGCCCACAATAAGTTGGCCTATAAGTTGTTTGTTATCTCCAGGTAAAATTCCATTACAGAAGGTAATACACAGTGACGGATAAGGTAAGTCACTAAATAAAACATTTTTAACATTTTGTAAAGACCAAAGGTAAACTGAGATCAACAGATAACAATAGAAGGCCGGAAAATGGTTCTAATGTGCTTAAGTATTTAGACACCTAAAATCGTTAATATTTCATTGTCCAAAATCGAAAATCGCCAATAATTTAAGCACATAAGGATATGACTGGAATGTTAAAGGCAAAACTATTTAGTACATTCAAATAGAATTAGTCATGGAATCGGCATAGGAGACACTTGACATACAGCCAGTGTATTTAACTTATCTTCAGGTAAATGTGACCTGTGTGTATGCCTAGACCAAACGATGCATATACGTTCCTTGCAAATGCCATACCTGACATAATGATACCAGAGACAATCAATTTAATAGCATAAATGAAATTGAAAGCTACAAACACTGACAAACACTCACATTTTTCTCGCCCTAACACTTCACCTTTAGGACAGGTTTTCTCATTAAGTCATAAGCGAAATCCTGCACAGTTAAAGGTTGGCTTTCCACTTTCTTTGGGATACCCAAATCAGATTGTTTAGGCGACAGTAATACTATTGTAGCAACGGCTAAAAAGCAATGTACTAGTTAGATTCATTTTAATTCACCTTACAGATTGAGCCTGGTTAGCTGCATGAAAATTCAAATGAAATTCATTATGTTGATAAGACAAAGATCTTTTTTAAGATAAATCTATTCTAGTCTGTCTTCAAACCACACCACAGACGTGTCTATAACAGTATCTTACTACCTGGTTTTGTTTTCAGCTTCCCTTATTATGCAGGTCAATGCATAACTGTCCGCTCTTTCGTATTGTCTTCTGTTTGTCTCTGTATTCCTCCTCCTTTCTGTACTGTTTTGCTTAGCTAGAAGACACAGAGATATGAGCTGCGACACGAGAAAACCAACAAAGCAGTTGTGCGCCCAGCGAAGATTCAAATCAGCCTGGGCATCCGCATGGAGCTAGCTTAGTCCCTTAGCTACCCTTTGAGCACTTAACGAAGAGTCTGGTCAAACTTGGTGAATGCCCATGATGATCTGAGTCTGCACAGGGCGAACAACCACATTGTTGGTTTTCTCGTGTCGCGGATCATATAGTTCTTGTACGAGATTTGTTAGGATTTTATCATCTGAAAGGTCTTCATATTTTGCCTATTCTCTGTTGTCAAGTTCGGCGTTTCACAGGCAAACAGAAGGACAGATATGACAAGGGAAAGAATCTTTTTCATTCTCATTTGAATCTTGAGATATTTTGTTATCTCTCCACATACATTTCAGCTTTCTTAGGGCTGCAGAGGCTTAGGCAGTCCTCTAGGGCACATGGGTTTGGAACCATCATCCAAGATACCTGAAATACGTAACCGTTTCCAATTTTTTTCTGACCTTGCTTTGCATTTAATAGCACTGACTCTCTCTTTTTCATTGGTTTGGTCTTTTCAACACTTTTTCATTGCGCATGCAAGGTTATGAAAAGAATTTCTAATAGAGCGTCCAGTCCCTTGAACTCCTTCGCCTTAGCATAAGATCGGGAACTCTCAGAAGCAAAGGTGTCTTGACTATTTCATTCACATTCAAATAGGTAGGTCATCTTGAACTTCCTCGTTCAGAACAATGCCATAGTGAAATCGTGTAGCTTAAGGAAACCATCTGCAATTATTTGCATTCATTTTCGATGAGCAAGTAAATTTTGAAGGGATAGTACTAATACATATGTATTTTCGGCACAAGTTCAGCTTTGGATTTCCAAATTCATGTATATTTAGTATTGGGGGAAAATGAGTATTTAAAAGTGGATTCAAAACAAGTGAATCAACGTTTGGTTGTATATACCGTAGTAAATACAAGCTATTTTTTGAAAGACAGAAAAACGACGCTTCTCCTGCAAGTAATACTGGATCCATGGAATATAATAATTTCACCAAGTTAAGTCTTTATTTTTGTATATTTAAGAAGAAACATGTAGGTGGGGTGGCGGCAGCTACACTATCACACTTTGCAAGTAACCTTATGCCTGTTCGTTTGTGTAATGGTATACCCTGACCTTTTCTGGAAATAAAACCTAACGATATTTGATTTCAGGTTGTGCTGACTTGAAGGTCGTACATGTACCGTAAATTGTACTGCCATTCGACTCAATATTTGGCGTATATGAAGACAAGTCTTTTCACACCCTTTTTTGTTAAAAACAAAAGTGCTTTACATGATGTTATGATAATGTCACACTTTATTCACTTTTAAAGCAAACCACAATTTCATTTACCGTTCAAGAACCAAAGTTCAACAGAATGAGTAATTTTGATTTTGCCTGTTATGAAAATATCAATCTTTGCCGAATTAGATCTGATTTATTTCAGATTTGGCGCAAAAATGTACGTGTTTCATTGGAACCGAGATTTCAGTCATCAACTTTGAAAGGTTTGTAGAACATAGTGATGGGTAGATAAAAGATAATAGGTACATTTACTCAGCCAAAAAAAGTACCCACCAAATGTTGTTCTACACGGATATGCAAGATTGAGAAGATCTCACTGTTTAATATATACTCAGAGGCAAAAGAAAGTATTCAGATAACGCAGTATCGATGTTTCTACAGATGTCTGCATATCTGCATAATACCTTGGCATTGTAGATAAAAACGATCATCTTTGCACAATCTGCGACAATTTTCAGTACAATCGGTCAAAGATAAGGAAATGACATGGTTTAAAACAAGCCAGGGGTCTTAGTCAACAGTGTCGCTGGAGTAGCACCCTTTTAACTATTCACTTTGGACAACAGAGATTAATTTTATGCATTTTATGCATAACATTAAAAAGGGGGTGAAAGGTTTGTAAGAACGCGTTGCACACTCATATAAAAATCGGGGTAAAGTATCAAAGTGTACAAAGAAATGGTTTTGGCGTCTTCTGGTAACATGCATTGAATATGCATTGAGTTCTTATGGGAACTTTATTTGCAATTTTCTTTCAAGTAAACAAGTCTATGAAGTTCTTTTCAAGTATGCACAAAGGCAAGAAGCAAACAACAATTTTCCGAAATTTTCAAGTGAAAACTTCTAATTTCAGGTAAGATAGAGAAACATTTTATTCCCTATAATTTTAATTCAAAGGGAGATAATTTGAGACATGTAGCATTTCTTTGTATGGTTGAAGACGTTTGGTGTGAGTTAAAGAATAAATGAAGATGTGGTTTTACCCACAGACATTAGTGCTAGATGTTAATGAAGTGCAAAATGCCGTCTGCCATGTGCGAAGCGAGTTTTGATTGGAACTACTGAGCTTGAGTTAAGGGCCATAACTCCATTATTAATGACTGCAAAACAATTCGTGTTTGTGTTTTACAGAGCTAGACGTTTGCCAAAATGGCATTATTAATATGTCTACGCAGCAGCCATTTACACGAGGCCCAGTATTCAAAATAAAAAAAAACTGTATACTTCTTATTGCCTCTGAGTAGAGTTCTGAAAACTTGGACTTTTTGGCTCTACCACAAGTGAGTCGAATTTAGAGCTTAATGCTACAGTGTTTTAGTCACGGCTGAAACACTGGATTTGTAGCATTTGTATTACTATTATTTCAAAGATAAAAATTTGTTTATTTTAAAACATCAAAGTTTCACTGAAATGTGATGATTTTCATAAAAATGTCATTCATGCTTTAAATAAGACCATTAAGAGACAGGATTTTCATCACTTGAACGCAGGCTTTTACTTCTGACGGGATAACCTAGACCACAACACGAGTGTCTAATTGTCACTGTTTCAGCTTGAAAACGGGTCAGTACCATGAAAAAGCCATTTGATATTCAATGCATAAAAGCATTTAAAAGACAGCATTTCTTCCGACAACATCCATCAAAAGATTAAGACATTGAGACAAGAAACATAATATTGAAGAGTTGCTTATATTTTATTAAAAGGTAAAGGAATTATGACAAACTGAAAATAACTCTAATCTTAGAACAAAGGGAAAAATCAGCATAAGCTGTTTACTTCTTTTTTTATTAAAAAATTCGCTTAAGCATTTTAAAATTTACACTATAACAGTTCAATTTAGTGACTATGATTCTACTGGTGCCTATGTAACGAAGTTTCGGATGTAAAAATGGTCAGTTATAAGGTTTTGGGCATGTCCAAACAAAGTGAAAAGACAGGCAATGATCAGGAATCAATACAATCAAACTCCACATCCCGCTCTCAAACCTAATAGGGAAAGAAGCACACACACAAAAAAAAATCTTGACACAAGTTCACGAAAGACATGCACGGTAAACCGAATGAGCAGCTTTTTCCCAAACAGGTGGTCATTCAGCCACCCTAATCAAGAATAGCATCAACACCTATTTTATCTATTTTATTTATAACTTACAAAACAAAACAAAACAAAAGGCAGTTTGGATAGCAAACAAGATGACCAAACCGCCAAAGAAAATAGACAAGCGGACATAGCACAATGTAATATCAAGGAACCACAACAGAAGTACCGCCTTTGAACGATCAGAAAAAGATTACCGGGGGGGGGGGACTTAAACAATTTTCACTACCAAACGACGCCCTCTGCTTTTGCAGTTGTTCGAGACATTTACTTCCGTTTGGTCCGAATGAAGGTTTCCTAACCCATCAATGAAACATCATCGGAAACAAACAAATCACGTATAAGACCTATGAAGACTCGGAGGTGAGGACTCGACGGAATTAACGTATTGCAACACCAGGAAACCCCTGGGAATTCAAACAACATCACTGAAATACCGGAGCAAAAGAAAACCATCAGTTAGACCCCGAATAACCAATCAACAGACAAGGCAAACTCCGGCCTTAACCAACTAATCTCAGTAGCTTTACGTCTGGCCCATCATTGAGTCTGATACCTGACCAACCGGCGTGCAAATTAAAGAGGGAAGCACACTTATTAACCATGATTGGGTGAACTACTAAACATGCAGACTGTAGCATTACATTTATATTATATCCAGTACGTTTATAACGAACATTTTTTCTGAACTGATCAGAAAAATAAAAGCTACCTACAATTTTATTGAACTTTTAAACGAAGTCACCATAAAATTCTTGTTCCGAGAGGCCCTGATGCAAAAGACTTTTTAATCCGACCTTGAATTTAGAAATCAATTCATAGTGTCGGCAGTAGAATTTTGAAAACGCTTTTCAATGTTTATGATACCGATAGTCCTGTTAGAGAAGCTTAGCAGTTAAAATTTTATTACGGGCATTGAAGTCAGTCACACGACTAGACAGTCTAGCAAACCGAAGAAGTTGAGAAATGTAAACCCCATAAGAGGTAGAATGGGGAACATCACCAAAAATTTGAAAATTCACTATGTCAAAATTAAAGTCTTCGCGTTTATCATAAATTTTGGTTGAAACAAATCCTTTTGAAATAGATAAATGTAAATCCAAAAGATGGGGCTGCAGTATCGGCTGCATTAGCTTTGTTTAACTGCAGCTCAGGTGGATAAATTCTATTCACCATGCTTTCAAAGTAAGGATTGTCAATATTTAAAAGATTATCTAGATATCTAGACGTTGAATTAAAAGCCTCAATAAGTTCATATGGTTTATCATTAGAAAGAGAAGCCATGGAATCTCTTTCATAGCAAAATGAAAACAAATCCGCTACAAGAGGAGCACAATTAGTACCCATCGAAAAACCAACTATTTGTCTGTATAACATGTTAAGGCTTCGCACATATTTTGACATGACCAAAGTTTATATCGGTATTGTGTTCAGAAGTAAAGAAAGTGTTTGTTTCGTTATAGGCAAGGAAACTACTTACAAAATTTAGTGAAGGTCGTTTTGCCTAGATAACTCTTACCAGGTTCAAAGATGTCTCAGAATCTAAATGCATTTTGTTGTCGGATATCTCACTAATTATATCAAATTAAAACTGATCTTAAAAGAAACATACATTGTCTAGAATTCTGATTATAGAAGTGAATATTACTTAATTTGGCTGAGTAAAAAAGATATCCTGAAGGTGTGCGAAACCAAATTTTGTGCAAAGCCTGGTCTCCAGCCTCTACCATTTTTGTTTCTATGGAACGCTCGCTTTAAGAAATACGCATTAAGTGCAACAGTTAAAGAATTGCCCCAAATCTTTGTGAATCACTTTCCTTTTACAGACAACTGCATAGTGATTTGCTTCAAAATGAAGTTTTATCAAATGCTGTATGTAACTCGCAGCAGGTGTTAATCTCGATCTTAACCTTAACTAGAGTTTACTCAAGGTTCGCCAAAATGCTATATAAAGTGTTTACCATAAAAGACTTTAGTATGCATTGAAAATTAAAGAAATTAGACAATACATCGTTTTACACTTATCTTACAGCTCTGCCATCACGCTACCTATGTGTAGCCAGTCACGTCACTACCTATGTGTGGACAGTCACGTCACTACAAATATGTTGCCAGTCACACCGCTGCCAATGTGTGGCCAGTCATGTCACTAACTATACGTCGCCAGCCATGGCACTGCCTATTGTGGCAGGTCACCTCAGTACCCATGTGTGATCTGTCATGTCACTACATATGTGTGGCCATTCACGTTAGGACAAATATGTGTCGGTCATATTACGGTCCACCTACGCGAGAGGACCCAAATCGGACGCCGCGTTCTGCGGTGTGTGACCTGGGTCTACGGAGTTTGTAAAATTATTTTATTGTTCATAAAGTATAGTTCATGAGAAAACGCGAATTACAATTTCTTTTCTGTGAGAGTGGCTTCCCCTTGGAAGGCAAAACATTTTTCAGCCGAGGGAGCAGGTAATCATGCATATCAAATTCAATTAGTTAACATGATTTCTTATTCCTGACATGACAGCCTTACATTTCTCGAACGAAATTTGTTTATCAAGTAAGAAAGAAATATACTAAAATGATAAAATTCGCGATGAAATATAAAATAATAATAATAAAGTATAGACAGTAGTTCGTTAAGAAATCATAATCCTGAGAAAATGGTTTAGATCTATATCTTCGCGTACTTTCAAACATGCGTTACTTCCTTTTTTATCAAGTTATTTGGAGTGTATTATTGTTTACCTACAAGATATATTGTATGTACCTTACGATCTTTGTGTGTACAAATATAAGGTATTTAATGAATATCACATACTTTCCGTTCACAAAATAATCTGACACTCCTTAAATAAAATCAATTCAAAATCGTGATATAAAAACGGTTGAATCTAAATAAGGAATAGTAACCAATAATCGATCGGTATTAAAGTGGAATAGTGACTACATGATCACGGATATACGCCTCATAATATGAAGCGATGTTTTAATTTCAGTGGTGGATTTCCATATTCATATATATATACAACAGGAAAAACACAAGTGATCAACTGGTTGCTTTATATAGCAGTGATAAAAAGAAAACAAGGAAAAATCAGCTTCATTTTATTTGTAAAATAAATCCAGAAACGGAGAAACGAAAAAAGAGCTAAGTTGCCTCGTTTAAATTAGTCTATTCGTGTGAAGCAGTGAAATGATTCAACACTGCCATGCCTCCTAGGGCGGACATCAGTTGAAAAAGTAAGTAGGAAAGTTCTAAGGAACTGACACAAGTCAATCCCAGATGCCATCAAGGATACCATATGGGATAAAAGTAAAAAGTATGCAAAGACCAGGAACTGAAACAATCAAAATCCAAATCCAGCCCTCAAACCATAGTTGGAAACAACTAAGATTACAAATAATCAAGATACAGAGAACATATGGCCAACCGAGTGAGCAGCTTGTTCCCAAAAGGTGGCCACTCAGCAACCCAAACCGAACCAAAATAATAATAACATACATAAGGTAAAACATCACAGAAACTCTGACACCAAAAACAGGCAACAAAGAACCACAACAGAACTACCGCCTTGGAACGGTCAGTAATGAATTACTGGGGGGCTTAAATCGATTTTACAAGCCCAACCTCACCCTCAGTTTCTGAAGTTTCTAAGACGACACAAAATTACACACCACCAAAGACATTACCAGCGACAGCTAGGAGAACAGCCATTACCCATGTATGTGGTCCACGGGCCAGCCTTCACATCACAAACAGTTTATGAAAGTGGTCAAAGTACCCA
The DNA here is from genome assembly GCA_963989385.1 of Ctena decussata. Taxonomy (NCBI): domain Eukaryota; kingdom Metazoa; phylum Mollusca; class Bivalvia; order Lucinida; family Lucinidae; genus Ctena; species Ctena decussata. The sequence continues at coordinate 28,180,102 of OZ022503.1, read as the reverse complement.
AATAAGTCCAAACTCGTAAGTCATTTTAACATTGACAATTACGGAATATTTTAGATACACAGATATGGATCCCAAAATAGAGGTGTGATCAGGTGCTCGCGAGTAGTAAGCATCACCTGCCTATTTTAATACACCAGCCATATCTATGTATCAGTGGAAAAAGTCAGTTAAAAAGAAAGTGCGATATTTAAAAGCTTAACTGAGCTTCAGCTGAGGCCATCAAATCGGAAATTAGTTAAGAAACGGCCACAGTGTAGGGATCAACGAGGTCATGGTGTTTCCCATAGAACTTTTTAACTGTCGACACAAGCTTTACCTTATGATAACCCTGTGTCAACAGTCTACGGGTGAACAGCTTCCCTCTTCCAACAAAATCTTGATATTTGAAACAGGCTCTAGCATAGCAGACTAGATGAGAAACGACAACTCCGTGTGCAGATGCCGAAGGGATATTACTTCACAAAAATGGAAAGTTAACTATGGGAAAATTGAAGTCGTTCCTCATGTCAGAACGCCTAGTAAAAAGCTATCTATTGTCAATATAGAGACAACAATCTAAGTATCATACACATAACACAATCTAGAAAAAAGCAGAAGTGCCGCCTTGGGGCGGCCAGCAATTAAATTACTCATGGGTTTTAACCATTTTGCAGTCGACTAACCCTCACCCTTATTTCTTCCTTGGTTCGTCAGACACTTAGATGTTCATACCAACAAAAACAATTACCACACACACAACAGACTAACGAAAACAGCAATCCTGGCAACAAAGACAATTAATGCGAAAAGAATCAAACAACCATTTTTACTTTCTTTAATTTACGGCTAGCCTTAACATCACAAACAATATATCAATAACAGACAAAACAAACAACACATAAAACGACCAAGAAGAACCGAAATTGGGATGAAATTACTGTGGGGCTTCAACCGGTTTGCAGTCAATTAGCCCTCGCCCTTAGTTCTGCTTTTAAATTGGTTCATTAGCAACTTAGCTGTTCGGTTTGCGTGGAAGATTCCTAGCTCATAAGCGTAATATCTTAGAAACATAGAAATCACATTTAAAAATAAGATAAAAAACATAAGGGCTCACAGAAATTTCGGAGCAGAAGAAATCAACAATTTAACTATGGTGGGGCCGATCCAAGACGTCCCGAAACGGGTTTCATGCTTCAACCGTCCAATAGTATGTTACTATTATCATGTTAGGTTTAGGTTAGTGCCTTCATAAACTTTTTTTTTGACTCAGAATTTGCCCAATAATTCCAAAGGACAAAAATAAATTATTAGTATTATGATGAAGAACGAATAGACATTTTACGGCTGCCACATGGCACTTTACACCTGCTGCAGCGAAGAAAACATAAAACGTGTAAACAATTGACACCACCTTACCTTTCGTTTCTCTTTCGCCTTAAGCAGTTTCTCAAGATACGTTTTAAGAAATGCAAACGATATACATGTGCAAACCGTTGACCTAAGAGCCACTTTATATTTCAACTCCTTTTTACCTTCTGTAAATACGGATTTTAACAGCCTTCCTAAAGAAAACATAAACGCTGATCTATTATATACTTCTACTAACCAGAAAGAAAAACTGTTCATAAATATTATGACTTGAACTAGAAGGGACAAAATTCTACACAAGCGGCTTAGAATGTAGCTTTTTAAATTCTGATTCTTTTCTTAAAACTGCCTGAAATTTTGCCATATAATCGGCAATTTAAGAATTCGACAGAGCAAGAATTACACCTGCATAAAGGCTTAACTTAGCTATATCAGCAATTATATTTTTTTGAAAATAGGAAATAAAGATTCTGCGTAATCGTATCAGGAGTCTGATCATTGCCTTCGAATAACGAAATATTTATATTTAGAACAAACGGGGCTATCACTGAAGATTTCTACGTCACCATTCTTAATTTTGGTCTCGATAAAACATATCTGTTTTCTTTAAAATTACAGGGGCATTTCTGCGGTAAATAAATAACAACCGACGCAGTTTAGTACCGGGTATTATTATTATTCGATTGACTATATCTTATTCACATTAAAGTCCTAGTCTCACTGTCACGTATTCAGGCCTAGATTTTACTACGGTTTGAAAACGTAGCAAAACTGCAATATACGTAGCAAAACGTACTGAAAACGTATTAGACAAGGCTATTTACGGCTTCATACCGTTGGAATGTTAAATCAAAGCATGATATATCGATACACGTCGCCTAGCAAAACGAAGACTAACCGTACTAAAGCGTAGACGAAATACATTAAATGCGTCCAAAAAAACGGTTTTAAAGTGTAGCACAACGGCAGTATACGTAGTGAAAGAAATTGAATACGTGTTACGTACGGTTATATACCGCTATAAACATGGCCCATCTACGTTTCAGTTGGAATTTCAACACAAACGTAGCGGGCCATATATTATTGTAGGCATTTCGATATACGTAGTGTATACCTGATAAAACGTAGTGACACATAGTCTAAACCTAATACGTAGCAATATCCGGAGGTCTTCTACGTATTTATATGCATTGTCTAAGCTTTCATACGTCTTACTACGTTTTGCTACGTTTTATTCTACGATTTGGGAAGTTTCGACAGGTTTTGCCAAAAAACCGTCTCTTCATCCCAGACACTACCTAATAATCCCTGGTAAACGCACTAGATCGTAGCAGGCTAGTAAAATGTTCTATTCCTGCTGAAAGCGTGGCACTGAGCCGCTTGACAACCAAGTAATACGACGTAAATCGTAGTTAAGGTGGGATGTACGTAATTGACGGCGCCATAAACTACGTGCGTTGTGAAGGACGTAACGTCACCATAATTCATTCAAGTTGGCGTCATTTGTAACATAGCGGACTACTCTGACGTTCAGTGTATTGCAGTTAGGCTACGTATGGTGATACATGTAACAGTCGTGATGCTGAAAATCTATCTGAAAGTCGGTATTAATTTTACAAAATGAGGTTCCATACACTCGGGAAAGAGGCTGGCAGAACTCTGAGAAAATTCTTAATTGCGCTTCTAGTTATATGAAAGCCGTCACTACTCAAGCATTGGTGGAAGCATTTACAGAAGTTGATGATGATGTGATGATGAATCAAGAGCCATTTTGAGCACATATTCTGTTCAGACTGTCGTCTCACAATGTAGTCCGTTCGTGTTGGCTGTGAGACAGCGGGTTCAATTCCGGACATGCCGCGATTCTGCTCTTGCCTCTGGGTTTTGGAGTATTGAAATACTTCTGCCAATACCTCATTGAAGCCGTCACCGATCAAGGTCTGTGTGGCTGCGCTGTCTGCTCATAAGGTATTCTTTTTTCAGATATTGAGAACAAAGCAATGCGATCAGCGCAAATATTTTCTTGACTGAGCTGCATCACAGAGAATACGCAATGAACAACGGCGCATATCAACTACACAGTCTGGTCTGAGTTTCCGATGTGAGCTGTCTGGAGTAGCCGCTAAATAATTTCCAAATTTTTGAATTTTGACAATGCGAATATGAAAGTTTACAAGACCGTGCTTACAAATTAGCCGCGACACGACACAACTAACAAAGTGGCATGTGCACCAAACGAAGACTCAGATCAGCCTGGGCGTTGGCCCAGTCTGATCAGAGTCTTAGATGTCCCCATGGGGCTAGCTTTGACCCGTAGCTACTCTTTTAGGGTACAGCAAAGACTCTCAGACTGAGCAGATGCCCAGGCTGATCTGAGTCATCGCGTGGCGCACATGCCACTTCGTTGATTTTGCCGTGTAGTGCTTCAAGTGTTTTTTGGTAGTATGGGTCCTTGTAATGTGTACCTTTTCTAGCTGCCGAATTCGACTGTGCAGTCGATTTATCCTAATCACCATCTTATCAATTCTTCTGTATCTGCAATTTGACTGACATACTGCTGAAAGGGCCGTGAACTCCCAAAACATCCATTTATTTGTCGGACTGCATTATGGATTTTGTGGCAGTGAAAACAGTAACTACCTTCCAGATACTTCTAGCCCCTGTATATTTCATGCTCATCTTACTCATTCCCATTCTAGCGAGAAATATTTATTTAAAGATACATTTATTTTTGCTAACTTTACTGAAGACAGGTTAAAACACACTCTGTTAGTATGTTTTACTTCGTCTGTAAGTTTTAGAGAGACAGAGAGAGATTCACAAAGTGTTAAATATTAAATTACCCTAACCCTAGACTGAAATAATATTTATTTACACACTTTTCATAGCTGTAGAAATCCTTGCATCAAACGCAAAACACTCCTACATGTACACATGATTTTAGTTTATTTATTCATTTAATATGAGTTTTGCGGGTCTTTTAAGAGCATTTCACTTTTGTCGTGCCGATCGTTGAGCAGAGATAGGCGAAAACTGGATCTCCCGAAAAAAAAATTGACCTTCCGTAAGCAGAATTTGACTGTTTCACATGTGCGCCGCTGAGACTTGAACACACAGCGGTAAAAGAGCTTAAAAGAGTCAGCGCTTTTATCCATAATGCTACCCTGCCAAGTTAGCAGTCTCGGTTCAAATTCCACAGGAAGCGGATTTTTTTGTTCCCCGCAAACAGGTTGCCACTACACATGGCCTTTCATTATCACTCTTCAGACCGCTCGATATGATATAAATATTGTTGAAATGGCCGCAAAACCACATCATCAGTACGGCATCATCCACCTACTTAGTGAATAGGATATTAGTAAATGTGCGTGTATTACTGATTTCAGTGTTCAACCCTTTTTAGTGTAAAAGAAAAGCTTTTAGATAGTCCTACTTATTACAAAAGACTCCGATCACGTAACGTCTAGAGCTAGCGCTTTTGGCGCGAAAACGACGTCATGCTGAAAATACACAAAATTGACTAAACCCTCGTTCGTTTGGACGTTTGTACTGACAAAACGAACTCGGTAGCCAAGGACTTTTTTCTCTTTAGCTGATGGCTGAAATGATAAATTATGTTATATTAGTTTTTTAAATTTTTCTATGGGCCCATAAATGTACCATAAGATTTTTAGTGGTGAAATATTAGTGAAAAAAATCTAATTTACGTTGACGTCAGTGTATTTTGCGTCCATTTTTTCTCAGCTTTGAACGCAAATAGCTCGAAAACGAGCTCGGTTTGGTATCTTTTTTTCTTCATATTCGGGTGTAACGCATTAAAATACACCTATATAGAAATAATAAAAAAATTCTATGGGAGAGCCCATTACGTACATCCCACGTTAAACGTAATGGAAATTTATTAGAAACGTAGTGAAACCTAGCTTAATCTGCACAAAACGGGTCAGTATTTTTGGCCAAACGTACGGGCGGGAAACCTGGTAAAACCTAGCGTTTAATACGTGACAGTGAGACTGGGAGCCATTGGGCTGAAGTCATTCCAGAAAATCTATCTATCTATCTATCTATCTATCTATCTATCTATCTATCTATCTATCTATCTATTATTTTAAGTCGCTATGAAATTAAATAAGACTGTCACGCAGATAATACTTTTAACGGATACGACGTGAGTTTTGAAGCTATTACGACACGCCTCGGTTTTGCACACCAATTATATTTCTGCGATTGTTTACGACGGACGCACGTCGGGCGTAATGCTTTCTGCACTCGGCTCCTGATGCAATAAAACCCATGTGAATTGACGATCGAGAGCAAAAGTGCATCTTTAAAACGATTATTAAATAACTTACACCACTATTATCAACTTGGTGTGTGCTTTATTTGATGAGCTGCTTATTTTGGTATTCCTAGTATGCCAGGTTAATTTAAAGTAGTATCGACTTTGATGTGGCGTCATGGGCATCGATGTTACTAAAACGATAATTTCCATCAATGTTAGGGACGAGTAATTAATTATCAGGTGGGGATGCGGTTACACTTAGTGGGGGGGTCGGATTTTGTTTGGTTATGTGCTGGGGGGGGCAGAAATCAGTAAGCCTTGGAACATGGGGGTCATACGGTATATTTTATTAGGCATATTGGGAGGTCAGAATTCTTCCATCAGTCTTCATTTTCAGAAAATGTCTCAGCTTCTAGGGGCTTCACCCCCAGACCCCCCGTTACTCCTAAAATTTCAGACTCTATTTTTTTTTCAAATTCAAATGCTCAAGTTGGACAGTTTCTATCCAAAAACAGATATTTTCATTAAATTGCCAGTAGAACAGTATACAATAAATTATTGTCTATAAAATCATGTTGAGTAGATTATCTTGTTCTCAATTATATTCAATGCCTGTATTTGTGATATCAGCTCTCTAGGTGCCTTGTCATCAGCAAAAGCTACTGTGGCTTGTTGGGGCTGCGCCCCCCCCCCCCCCGCCCCCGACCCCCGCCCTTCCCATTAATATTATCAAAAAGTTTTATCGCACATTTGACAACTGTTTTCAAGATGGCCATAAGCAGAAGAAATGTGCAAGAACTGCAGACAAAACTTAAACAGACCATTAATTAATCTGCATGATTAATTAACACATCAGAATAAGAAAATGTTCTTTGTCTTTCACGCAGGTTTTGTTTGAGATCAGTCTGACATAAAATAGGTAATATGGTGTGTGTGTGAAGTGTACATGGGGTGAGGGTTGGGGTGGGTGGGTTATAAACTTTTTGTCACCAATCTGGGAAGTGGAGGTCGGGAAAAAAATTCTGGATGAGACTGGGGGGGGGGGGAGTTTTTGTGAATTATATGAAAGTGTATCCGGCTCCCCACCTGATAATAATTGACTCGCCCCTTAGTATAAAATGGTTTGAAACTGGGAGCAATAGTCGCTGTGAAACAGGAATGGAATGGTAACTGTACAGTATGTCGATGACATACTCTTAATATTCATTTTAGCGCTTTCAACCTTAAACACAAAGGACTCTGCAGACAGTGAAGGTCCAGATGAGAAGCCTCGCAACAAGTGCAAGTCATTAATATTTTCAACCATTGAACTTTTTCAGACTTCTCATTGGAAGGATGACTTGACGGTCTAACATTTTTTCAGCGATATTTCAGTCGTATCAGGACTATAGGAGGGTGTTAATGAAAGGCTAGCTGCTGTGTAGTGAAGCGCCGTTTAGTTCAGACAGAATCTCGTCCCCAGCTGGACTCGAACTCGCGATTCTGTGACCAAATTCTGAATCACAAACCACTCGGCGACATCACGGATGCTTCTTTACAAATTCAGAGACAGAAAGTTCATATGATCATTTTCAAGGCTGACTGTATTAGTTAAATCATTGGCATTTACCTGAAAGTTTTGACACGGGTCCATTGCTTTATTATCATCATTATTATTTTGTTTTTCATGCCCTTTGTATCATATATATTCTTTTCTATTTTTCGTTTAAGCCATTTTTAACGCTTTTCATTTGATTAGTGTGCATTTGCACATCGTCAACGGTTTAGAACGGCTGCGTTACACCTGCTGTCACATTCAAATACTTTTCTCAGCGGCGAAAGAAAGAATACACTTTTTGATGCCCATATTTTATTGATTTTTCGCTTCTCAGGTCTGAAACTCTGCATGGTCTATTTTCACTCAAGGTGGATAAATTTGGAATAGTAAATTTATTATTAAAACGCTTGACTTGCAGCACGATACGAACATGCTGGTTTTGCACGTTTTCCACATGCAGCAAATTGGACTTTGTTGTTAAACTGCATTTGGAATTTGGGATCCTGTTCTACAAACCACAAAGTTTGCGTTTCATTTACACGATGAGAAGGTTTTCTGTGGCGGACAGAAATCATACACGCAGAGGAATAAATATTGAAATGCCCGTTTTATTATTCACTGCTCATGTCTAAATTTCTGCATGACATATCTTTCCTCAAAGTAGAATACTGTGGTATTGTCAGATTACTAAATTTCTGAACAAACCGCACTGTATGCATTTTTATTTACATGACGACAAAGTGTTTAGTGCCAATAGAAGTCGTAACAGGCCGACCGCTCAAAGTGGTTCGTGGCTAGCTCAGTAAAATAGACAAGAGTCACGACTGATTGAAGATAAAGTGTATACTTTATTTCTGCCTCTGGGTACTTTTTCCTCTGCGTGTATGATTTCTGTCTGCTACAGAGAGCTTTGTAATCGTTCAAATGAAACGCAATTGTTGTGGTTTGTTTAAAAAAAACTAGAACTGTCAGAGGATATGACTATAGCCCCGCTGCACTGTTGTAGTAAAGCACTGGTATGTAAAAAGAGCAATATATGTAGAATCAAGCTAGCTAGCAGACAGTTCCTGAGAAAATACGTAAAGAGAAGAATGAAGCCAGAATCCTGATTCTCAATAACACATGACAATTTGTCAATACTATGTCTAATGAGTTAGAACAGCGTAGCTTTAATAGTTGCCGAGAAACCTATAACATAGATTTTCAACAATCTAAATATGAAAAGAAAGAAATATGCTTTATCCTCTAAAGAAAGAATAAGAACAATGAGCCCATGTCTCAATCATTTGATACAACAGCACATTCTCCATATGTAGAATAAGTTTGAAGAGTTTAACTTGTATAGTTCCAGGGATTTCTGTGACACAAAATTTACCTTGAAAAGACAGAAAAATGGACAAACAGAGAGAAGAATAAGAGAAATGAGTCTGATTATCAATCCCACAATACAACAGCTCATTGTCCATATGCATACCAAATTTGAAGATTCTAGTTTCAGCACTTCTTAAGAAACCTGTGACACAAATTTCAATTTGTGAAATATGAAAAGAAGGAAAAATTGATAAATAAAGGAAGAATAACAATCCCGTGCTACAACAGCAAATATTCCATAAGTACGAGGGGCGTTCGAAAAGTTTTGCAAATGACATAATTTCTTGGTAACTACCATAAAGACAGAACTATTGATAGCAAAAACACACAAAGCTATGTTATGCCTACAGATGTTTGCAAACGCGGTATATTTTTCTGAAAAAGACGCGTTTTTAATTTCTTTGAAAGAGGTATCCCCTAAAGGCACTGCAGAATTTTACTTTAGTAGGCCGTAATTCATATATGAGCAGTATTAGATTTTTTAAAATCTTTGCTGCTTAAAGACAATGCCCAGACAATATTGTCCTATAAATATCGCGGAAATTATATTTAATCTCGGTTCCATACTGTCCCGTAAATATGTATTTTCCGTTTTTTATGTAATAGCAAATTCTCCGTTTCTACTAAAGTTATAATGATTCTGTAATGAAAACAAGTCTGTCAGTATTTCAAATCTTGTCAGCAAGAGCATTTGCATTGATCAACTAAAATCTGTCAATAAATTAAAATTAATGCAAAATATGAAAACGCTAAAATCTTTCAAAAATGACGTTAACGTCGATTTTAATGGCGTCATAAGAACTTCACATTGCTTTGCAAGGAATGAATCGATAACAGTTGCCACCCTTCTAATTTACGCATGGATAAAGTAGGCAACGATAGACATGCAGTCGACAAAGAAATATTTTGTATTTACAACTATATTTGAATCTAGGGCGTAACACTGAAAAGATTTTACATGTGAAATTAGCCAAGTGGTATGACTGGTGTCTACTTAAATGCACTGTAACTCAATAAGGAAAAGTGCCTTTGTAAAGTGTTTGGTACCATTGTAAAGACCAAAAGTAGTGCTTTCAGTTCATGCATAGCATGTGTACCCAGCATGCCCCTATACAAAGTTCTAAGGCCATTTGCAAAACTTTTCGAACGCCCCTCGTATAATGAGTTTTAATACTCTAGCTTGAATAGTTCTAGAAATTTCTGTGACAAAAATTTAACTTGAAAAAAAAAACACAGAAATTTAATATAGACAAATAAGGGGAAGAATAAGTGGCAAGAGCCGGATTCTCAATCCCACAATACAACAACTCATTTACCATATGTACACCATCTTTGAATAGTTTCTGAGAAAAAAAAACTCTGACACAAATATTCAATATTAACATGAGAAATAGTGATAGAAAGAAAAATGTATAAAAATTGAAGAATAAGAGCAATGAGCCTGATTCTCAATCTCGTAATACAATCTCTCAATCTTCATACGTATTCCAAGTTTGAAGGTCATATTTTTACAGTACCTGTAAAACGTGTGACACAAATCTACCTTGAAAAGACAGAAATGGACAACTAAAGGGAAGAATAAGAGAAATGAATCCAATTTTCAGTCCCACGATACAACAACTCATTGTCCATGTTTATATCAAGTTTGAAGATTCTAGCTTAAATTGTTCCTGGGAAAACTGAGACACAAATTTTCACGAAAAGACCTTACTGAGTTACGGAATTACAGACAGTTCAAATGCAGTATAGCCCCACTAAAATGTATAAAATTGTGAAAAAAAATAAAGGGCAAGAAGGTGTATTGGTTTGCAGTGGCGGGGTATTACGCAGTCGTTTACGATGTTTTTATTCTTTTTATACATCCACTCTAACAGTGTCTTTTCTGCATTCATATCTTAGTCTTTTCTAGATTTATATGTTTTCTGTAATAATTCACTGATGAGCTGGAAAACCGCCATGCGGTCCATACAAAAGCCACCAGGCCCCGAGGTTATAAAACTTTTTTCATGCTCAGCTCAGCTGAACATGAAATTTTACATGCTAATAAATAGCAAACTATTAATAAGTACACTCGTTGTTTTGCTCACGGACGAAGTTTTCTCTGCTTATGAATATGAAAATGCCAACATAGGTTGGCATTTTCATATTTATCAGCAGAGAAAATTTCATGCTCAGCTGAGTTGAGCATGAAAAAAGTTTTATAAGATCGGGGCCTGAACATAGCGAGGTTTGGAGGCTGTAAAACAGGTTTAAGATCTTCTGTCTTCCCCTGCATTCCCCAGTTAACTCATAAGTGGTCTTTCCATTTCCAAGCCCATGCCTCCGGTTTTTTTTTTTTTTTTTTTTTTTTTTTTTGTTGTTGTTGTTGTTGTTGTTATGGTATAGTTTGTTGTGTCTGCATATCGGTAGTGTTCGAAAATTGTATTTGTCCTGTCTGTTAATTCCTATTCATTCTGATGTATGTTTCATGTTTATAACAAATAGAAAATAGGTTGAAAATAGATGTGTTATATGCTTACTGTATTTCTACTTAGATGAAGTTAGCTTTGCGACCACCTACCTGGGAAAGAGATGTTTCTCGCCACTCGTACTGTCTTACTACCAGTGCTTTAACTTCATTTTACTATTCCCCTTTTGGTGTCGTGGGTGGGATATGCATTTGATTGTATCAATTTCTGATCACTGCCTTTTTACCTTTAATATCACCAGAGCCAGGTGATAATAATTCAGTATACGCGGCAGGGATCCAAGGGACCAAGTCTGGCCAAATCTGTTTAGTGTTTCTCAAGAACATATTATTGACGAAAGACAGACAAACTGGCGTACAATATGATGAACGATAATAGTCTAATTACTATGGCACTAGCATTTTCTGAGCCTTCGGTCCAAGCTATCTAAAACAAAAGCAGAGAAACATTCATGTCCTTAAATACAGACATCGTTTTTCACTAAGTTGACTAGTTGAATAAAGTTCGAAGTGTGTCAGTAATTCTTGACCTGTGTAATGGGCGGGTTAGATGATAGGAATTTATCATAAAGACTGACATAGTAACAATAGTCTGTCGATAAGTGGATAAAATGATTAACCCTTTTAAATGCCAAAAAGCAGACGACAAAAATATACGTCTGCAAACTTTCAAAAATGCCTTTTTAAAAATATTTCTTATTGAGAATTCAATTATTTGAGGGCAAACAGTGTAGATCTAGATGAGGCGGTTCACCATGAGCCGCCTCATCAGCATCAATTTACGCTGTTTGCAAATTCTGCTATTTTCGTTTGTTAACCAGGAAGTATATTGAAACTCCTTGTACCTGTATCTAACAAGTACCATTTGGACTCGTCTTGAGAATACATAGCCTAGGGCAGCTGCGAACTTCACTGCACAGATCAGGCTGCGTACATAAAAAGGCTGGTTAGATACACATCTGTTACCTGAATTCAGCAATATCCGCTTATGTTGTGGACGGCCTGCGCTCATTCTAAGCATGTTGCACATATGCACAGACTGATCTAAGCCTGTGCAATTTGGGCGTATTTTATATAGAGTAAATAATTTTTTGATATGCCTTGAATAATCAAAGTCAATTATATATGTAAGTCGGTATGGTTTTCATATTTGGTATTAAATAAACCGTCCGACAGTATAAAAACATACATAAACTTATAAGGAGTACATAAAAGCTTCATCACGTGAGTTATAATCCTTTTTTATCAAATGTGTGTGACGTTGTTCCTGCGGATGAAAAAATACGACAGTGTAAAGGTACATCAATCCTTTAATGTTATACCGTATACGCGATAATTTTCGCGGTGGTCTATTTTTCGCTGTATTTCGCGGTCACTTAGAAACCGCGAATATTAAAATCGCGAAATAATTTCCCGTTTCTTACAAAGTATCATAAGTAGACACAGCGTCCATATATTTTGTGTTTCAGTTTGCTGAAGTCTGGTGCTTTTCGTTTGAGCCAGGTCTTTCATGGGCCGCAGGTTAATGAAAGAACTAGCTCAAATGAAAATCAAGCAATTTTGATTTTTGCACATTTTGCTAATCGCGAAAATTAAAAATCGCGAAAATAAATGTTCATGCTTTTGCCCCTTAACCGCGAAAATTTGAACACGCTAAAATTACCGCGTATACGGTACATTACGTAGTTGAATCACACATACCCAAATATTGGTCTTCTAGTAATGATAACCCAAAGATTTACCCGATGGAACTTTCGGCCATGAAGTCTGCGGTAGATTTCAGTATAGGTCGAACTCAGCAAAACTCTTGTAATCGGGCATCGTTTTATGAAAATGATCATTAATCGGGTGGACATCGATCGATGCGATCATTAGAAGCTTCACTAGAATCCACACTAGGGTTTTCCAACAGCTGTTCTCTTGCTATACTTTGCTCCATCTCGACTAAGAGGACCATAGATAATGCTTGGACTTCTTATTCGATATGCAATCGTTGTCCTCGCATAGTCAATGCTTCAAATAAGCATTAGATGTGCAGTATACTGCATGAACTTAACATAATTATATACATGTGCTTTGCATTAGTTTTATACCTGTGCATTTTTTTTTCAAATGTCTTAGCACCACCCACGCTAAGTGAATTCTAGCTTAAGAAAGACTTATTACTGGAATAAATCTGTAAACCTTGCTTTGGCTTCCAAAACAGCTCGTTAAATACAATATAGCAAAGAAGTGGTTTTGTGACCTAAAATTGACCTTTACTATATTGACGAGCGCTGAAACACTTCCACATAGTTGAAGCCTTATTTATGATGTAGAGGAACGTGCCAATGACCTTTCCACAACAAATATTCAAACATATTATTTTAATGAAACCCTCAGTGTAGGTCCTGTTGTAGAAATAGGTAGCCTTGCTTTGGACTTGATGAAATAAGTAAAATACCTCTTACACCCTATAAGCGAGCTATTGAAAGAAAGTGGTCAAAGTACCCAAATCATAAGTCCGAACTCGTAAGTCATTTTAACATTGACAATTCCCTAATATTCTAGCTACACAGACATGGACCCCAAAATAGAGATGTGATCAGGTGCTCTCGAGTAGTAAGTATCACCTGCCTATTATAATACACCTACTATATCTATGTATCAGTGGAAAAAGTCAGTGACAATGAAAGTCCGGTATTTGAAAGCTTAACTAAGCTTCGGCTGAGGCCATGAAATCGGAAATTAGTTTAGAAACGGCCACATTGTAGGGATCAACGAGGTCATGGTGTCTCCCATAAAATTTTTCAACTGTCGACACAAGCTTTATTTTATGATAACACTCTGTCAACAGCTTACGGTTGAGTGGCTTCCCTCTTTTAACAAAGACTTTATATTTGAAACAGGCTATAGCATAGCGGACTAGCTAAGAGACATAAACTCCGTATGCTGGTGCCGGAGGAATATTACTACTAAAAAATCGAAAGTTAGCTATGTGAAAATTGAGGTCATCCTTCTTGTCATAAAGCCCAGTAACAAGCGTTCCGTTGTCAATATAGAGATAACAATCTAAGTATCAGGCAGATGAACTTGAATTTAATTTCAAGTTCACATGGATAGATGTGGTCAATAAACTCCGAAATCTTTGGATTATTCTGATACAGAGCATCATCTATGTACCTCCATGTAGGTTAACTTGAATTTCTGTGCAAGGTGTTTATAACCTTTTTTTAAGACCCCTTGTATAAACTCCGCCATTTCGGTACTGACAACTGGAAAGCAGGACAGACGAGTAGGGTGACCACAGTATACCTATGCAAGTTTTTCATAAGTCTTATTACATCCCTGGTTGTTGTATGACAGTATTTGAAACTGAGCTGCTGGCTCTTGTTCTTTATTGTATACTTAGTAAAACAATTGAAGGATATTAAAATTTTATGATTATTTTTTTAAAAATATCTACAAAATTTCATATGCATGCATTTAGTAGTACAGGATATGTACAATTGTAGAGCATGTCTAATTAGAGTCACGCTTAAGTGGTTACTGTATCGTACCGCTTCAAATGTCATAACCCTCACAGCATAAATTCACAAACATGCATACCAATCGCTATATTGTTGCTAATACTTGTTTTGCGGAGTTGAACAGTTTACCATTAGAAGGTCGCCATACCCCTGAAACATTAGTACACAATACATGCATTAGAGAAATTGCCAAAAATGTACAATCATGACTACATCTGCTCACTGTACCGGATGTTCCTTAGTTTAACCACGTCCAGCAGCATAATAGGTTGCACCAGGGTATTGTAAGAGGCATTCAAATAATCAGGCAATCTGCTTTTTGGGATTACATGCAGGAAAGGGGCTTTAAACTCAGTTTAATTGTCTGCGAAGTTTTGCAGCAGGAGTGGTGTTAATAGAAGTAACCTCTTATTTGCAAATGCCCGGTACTATGACATACATGCATACCCAATTTGGTACATAGTTTGTTGGGCATCACAAATATTACAGGAGTTTGATACCCTTCAATTGTTTTACTCAGTATATTTATCTATTTCACTTCTTGTTAATATTAAAAATGAGTGTTTGGAAATGTAGCAACCTAGCTGGGAAAGATATATATATATATTTGAATTTGAAGCGTCTATTTTTTCTGTCATTTATCCACGCCGTATACCTACTAGCAAGCACTGTTCACACGTTTCCGCAGTAATAAAATAGGATGAATGCAATCACATGTTCAGTGTGGCTAAAAGGAATGGAGACGAAAAAGCAAATCGATTCAATTGTCGATTAGAGGTAAATTACCATACCCCTCTCTACTTCCTTTTTTTCCAGTAAGCAGTGGCTAACCTCAAACGCAATGGTTTTAAAAGTATTTTGCAAGAGTCTTGCAAAATACTTTTAAGACCATTGCGCTTGCTGTCTTAGACAGCTCGAAAAAACAGGATGGAAGAGGTATTCTATTTGTTAAAGCGTACAACAGGATCTACGCTGAATACTCGTCTTCCTCTTTTTTAATGATAATATTGTTGCAGAAAAGAAATATATCCTGATTTTAATAAAATAAAGCAAGTTTGAATATTTGTCATTGAAATGCCGATCTCGGATTTTCATTACAATATTCTGGAACATCATGAAAAAGGCTAAAACTATGTGTAAGCGTTTCAGCACTTGTTAATATCTATAGTTAAGATAACTTTGACAGGTTGCAAATTCGCTTCTTCGTAATATCTTATACAGCGAACTCTTCTGGTATCTTGATTCATGGCAATTGCAAGATATTTTGACAACAAAGACTTTCTGCTGAAGCTAGCATGTACTTGAGGGTATGCCAAGACTTAAGAAAATGCATAGGTATAAAATTAATGCAAAACACATTTATACATATAAAACAAGAGGGCCCTGAATCGCTCATCTGAGTAAAAGGTCAAAAACCAAACCAGGGTCATCATTTGAACAAAACTGATAGTTTGAAACTGTCAAAAAAATAAGCGATATTGGTTAAAGACCCATGTATGCCTTTGACCTCTGTTACTCCAAAATTTTCCTGTTCTCATGTAGTTGACAGTGTGATTTATCAACTTTTGCACCAAAGTCCTCTACGAGTTCAATTTACTCTCAGATTTTTAGCATTTTGCCATATATAAACACAAAGAAGCAAATTTGACATTGCTTTAAAAAGGTCAAAGTCAACCCAAGGTCATCATTTGAACAATCTTGGTAGTACTCAGGTCTCCAATGCTACCTACTTAGTTTCAAGGCCATCTGTCAATAGGTTCTGGAGAAGTTGCTCAAAGTCAGGATCACAGTCAGGGCTCAAAGGTCAAATCATGTCTCTGAACCGACTCAGAACTGCTGAAGCGGCTTTATTAGCCGAAACTACGTAGTCTGGCCCATGTTCCTTCTTCTGAATATATTCTCTGCTCTTGAAGGAACGCTTTAAGATTTTAATTTTACTTCACTGCAGCTGGTGTTGTGCCGTGTGGCGGCCGTTAAACGTCTCCCCGTACATCATCCATAGTGCAGATTATATTTTACTTCCGTCTTTTGAGATACGAGTATATATTTTAAGAAACCTGAAATTTTGGATTGGTTTATACTCATATTCTAAACCATTGTTTATATATTATTTGGACCCTTTTTAATACTAATCAGTCTTTGAATCGACTGTCCAATTAAGATTAAAGAATCACAGTATGCGTTTCTCCGGTTCGTCGCCAGATATTGTCATGGGCACCGAAGAGGCTTTATTGGCCGTAACTACGTAGTCTGGCCACGTGGTTCCTTCTTCTGAATATATTCTCTGCTTTTGAAGAAACTCTTTAAGATTTTAATTTTACCTCACTGCAGCTGGTGTTGTGCCGTGTGGCGGCCGTAAAACTTCTCCCCGTACATCATCTATAGTGCATATTGTATTTTACTTTCGTTCTTTGAGATCAGAGTATATATTTTGAGAAATCTGAAATTTTGGATTGGTTTATACGCATATTCTAATCCATTGTTTAATATATTATTTGGACCCTTTTTATTGCTTATCAGTCTTTGAATCGACTGTCCAATTAAGATTTAAAAATCACTGTATGCTTTTCTCTGGTTTCGTCACCAGATATTGTCAGGGTCACCGAAGAGGCTTTATTTGCCCGAAACTACGTAGTCTGGCCCCGTGTTTCCTTATTCTGAATATATTTTCTGCTTTTGAAGGAACTCTTTAAGATTTTAATTTTACTTCACTTCAGCTGGTGTTGTGCCGTGTGGCGGCCGTAAAACTTCACCCCCGTACATCATCCATAGTTCAGATTATATTTTACTTTCGTCCTTAGAGATCAGAGGATATATTCTGAGAAATCTGAAGTTTTGGATTGGTTTATACTCATATTCTAAACCATTGTTTATATATTATTTGGACCCTTTTTAATACTAATCAGTCTTTGAATCGACTGTCCAATTTAGATTAAAGAATCACAGTATGCGTTTCTCTGGTTTCGTCGCCAGATATTGTCATGGGCACCGAAGAGGCTTTATTGGCCGTAACTACGTAGTCTGGCCCCGTGGTTCCTTCTTCTGAATATATTCTCTGCGTTTGAAGAAATTCTTTAAGATTTTATTTTACCTCACTGCAGCTGGTGTTGTGCCGTGTGGCGGCCGTAAAACTTCTCCCCGTACATCATCTATAGTGTATATTGTATTTTACTTTCGCTGTTTGAGATCAGAGTATATATTTTGTGAAATCTGAAATTTTGGATTGGTTTATACTCATATTCTAATCCATTGATTTATATATTATTTGGACCCTCTTTAATGCTTATCAGTCTTTGAATCGACTGTCCAATTAAGATTTAAAAACCACAGTATGCTTTTCTCCGGTTTTGTCACCTGATATTGTCAGGGTCACCGAAGAGGCTTTATTGGCCGTAATTACGTAGTCTGACCCCGTGTTTCCTTCTTCTGAATATATTTTCTGCTTTTGAAGGAACTCTTTAAGATTTTAATTTTACTTCACTGCAGCTGGGGTTGTGCCGTGTGGCGGCCGAAAAACTTCACCACCGTACATCATCCATAGTTCAGATTATATTTTACTTTCGTCCTTTGAGATCAGAGGATATATTCTGAGAAATCTGAAGTTTTGGATTGGTTTATACTCATATTCTAAACCATTGTTTTATATATTATTTGGACCCATTTTGATACTAATCAGTCTTTGAATCGACTGTCCAATTAAGATTAAAATATAATAGTATGCTTTTCTCTGGTTTCGTCACCAGATATTGTCAGGATCACTGAAGAGGCGTTATTAGCCGAAACTACGTAGTCTGGCCCATGTTCCTTCTTCGGAGTATATTCTCTGCTCTTGAAGGAACTCTTTACGATTTCAAGTTTAATTACCCCACTCACTTTTGAGTTTTTCAGCTGTAGCATGTCTATCCTTTTCCCCGTCCACGCCCCCTACATTCCGTTGCCTCAGCATGCCGATAGTAACGCTTGTTAACATAAGCCTCCCTCCTAAATACTGAGTCGGTGTACTGGTAATTGCAACCTCTGTGTTGTCCATGCTTCTTTAAATCTTTTTCTGTACTTACTCATAATGTTAGGTCCATGACCTGAGCTTTGATACGAATATGCTCTGTCTCGCAAACATGCTAAGTGGCTAGCTGAGGCTGAGGAAATATCGTTAAGAATCCCGTTGCCATTACAAAATCTAGAATCTTCCACCAAAATTGAAGTCTATGACTGAAAGGCAGAAAACCATATCTGAAGCCAGTTATGAGAAGTTGAGAGCAACGAATTTCAAGAGGAATTCTTAGGTTCATCAAAATTTAATTTAACAATGTTTTAGGCAAAATACATTATAACTTCCAAAGGTTCTATCTGCAAGATAAGGTGATTAAACAGAACATTTCCTTGCATAGGCTTTGTGGTATTATGACTGTCTGTTAGCTCTACTGGAGGATGAATTTCTACCAGAAGGAAGTCTTTTCTAAAAGAAAGAATACTCCTTGAGCGGCAAATTCTCAGAACAAATTCTTTCATTTTAGAGCACAGCTAATTCATTCCCGTAAACGTAAACCCAATTGAGAAGGGAGAGAAAACAAAAATAGCAGAATTGTTTCCAATGAACGTGTACCTATTTGAGCCGCGACGCGAGAAAACGAACAATGTGGTCGTGCGTCCAGCGCAGACTCAGATCAGCCTGGGCATTCGGCCAGTCTGATCAGAGTCTTCGCTGTCCGCATGAAGGTAGCTTAGACCCTTAGCTACCCTTTGAGCGCAAAGCGGAGAGTCTGATCAAACTGGGCGATCGCCCAGGCTGATCTGAGTCTGCGCTAGGCGCACAACCACATTGTTGGTTTTCTCGCGTCGCGGTTCATTTAACGTTACTGAGCAATTGATTTTTTTATGTTGCAGGCATTTTTATCCAAATCTGTACTTCTACTGCTACAACTCAACGGCATTCATACGCTAGAGCTACATGCAAACTGCTCAAACGCACGGAATCTTACAGACAATGAGCTTAAAATGCAATATGACAGCTGGATAGCCCTTGGCCAGAACTGGATCGGAAACACCTATCTATATCCGTCATATTCAAAACGTCTCCTCCCAGACAATGAAACGTCCCCCGTGTTGTTCAAACATTACGAAAAGCACATATTCAAACAAGCACTTCAACCATTTCAACCTCATGACCAGCGGAGATGCAAAATCAACAAGAAAAGCCGTGAGATTAAGGACAACTCTATATGTCCCTGGTACCTCGAGTATGTTTTTGATGAACTAAGATATCCTAGAATTTTGTTAAATGCCAAATGCAAGTGTACCAAATGCATGGGACAAAAACATCGTAACAAGAGAAAAGAATATGGCTGTGTGCCGGTGGAAATAAAACTCAAAGTTTTGAGAAGAAAAGTAACACCTAAAGGTGAACTTGTATGCCAGGATGGAAAAGCTGATTATGAAAGTACATGGGAATATGTCACTACCACTTGCACGTGCGCAACCAGACCAACAAATAAAGTGCAACGTATCGTCAGCGGAGAATGATATCTACTGGTTGACAGGTAAACGCTTCCCCAAGCAAAGGGAGAATAATCAGTGAAATCAGCCAAAGTTTTAGAATACCAGAAGTGTTACGAGAATGAGTCGATTTAAACCGAGATCGCTGTAAAGCTGGCAAAACTGGGTTACTTGCAATCTTCCGAGAATCTATATGTAATACAAGGCATAGTTTAATGGCACTTAAAATGAATACTCTAAAGTATTACTATCTTCTTGTGCAAAGTTGGTATACCAGATTCGGTTTGGAACATTCTTCGTCATATTGACATGTACAACATTTAGCATACACCAACAAGCACATTAGGCGTAAACGCGTTTCTTAGTAAAGGACATGAGCTCAAGATTATCAACGGCTCAGAAATACAATTTAAAATGATTCAAATGACACATAGATGAAGCTGGCATCGTTTCACCGCGATTAAAGAAACGTATAAGTTTTCATCGTCCCAATTCAGTTCAGGATCGACGCAATTCTGGTGCTATGTGGACATAGAAAGCTGTGGTTTTTATTCTGGGCATAAACATAACTCATGGGGAGTAGAATGGTGATAGGAGGGAAAGCCAATAACTGACATAACATCACGTGATTTAAAACATTATGGCATTGGTGACATGCAAAGGCTTTGATCAGACTGCACTTCTGTACAGTCTAATCAGAGTTTTCACTTGGCACGACAGCCATCTATGGAAGTGGCCCAAACCATACAGCCATCATTAAGCCTCTACCGACCCGCTGTAAATGATATGGAGGAACTGAATATCGCATGACAAAATTACCTCATTATTGAAAGACACATGATATGGCTGATGCTGCATTTACGCTTTTGAGATGTATGATTACACCTCTATGGTTCAAGGGCGGACAACTTAAGCAGAAAAGCGTTTGCTTTCCTAGTGTATAAATCTCTTCCCTGGAAGATACTATTCAATAAAGAATTCACTGTCTCTAATAAGGATAGCTCCATGTTATAGGAGCGACCTTTTATGATATACACTTTAACATTTCTGTAAAGGTATATGGATCCAAATTCTATCATTTTTATTAGTGCCTGCCTTCTTAAAGTGGGTCGAGTGAATTTGCTCCGCTTTGAGCAAGCTTATTTCCTTACATTGACAGGTAGATTGCTTTTTGAAGATCTTTCATTTCAAGAGAAACAAACAGGATGTCCCAAAAATTGTTTCCTTTATTAAACTTGTTGAAAGTTAGGAAATGTAACTGCATCTTTTAAGTTCCGTAATGCACTTTTCCGTCGTTGCATCTGGATATGTCACTGGACGCATAGCTTGAATCAACATTGAGCCAAAGTTGTTTCAACGATACGTTTAATCAGCGTTGTGTGACTGCTTGCCGACTTGCCCGATATGGAGAAATTTATAGAGCTGTTGCCTGACTAGCAGACAGTGCCAACACTAGTCACTCTGGACTGGCTTTCATTACGGCAACCGACACCGACAAAAATAGCGGATGGGGAGTGTATCGGCAAGTGTACAGTCAGTCGTATATTAAGTATGCCAACAGTCTTGCCGACCGCAAAAATATACATGTATTCATTTATATTCAGGAGATTCAGAAATGGCATAAGCGAGACACACGAGAAGAATGCATGATCTGTGCTGGAGCTACTCCTACAGGGTTTTCCCCTCAGGGTTTGAAACTGAGGGTCCCAGGGGCTGCCTGATTGGTGATTTGGGGGTCCCGAAATAAGATAAACAGGTTTCTTTGCTTTTAGGTAAATGGGTACACCTTCAGGGTAGGTGACTGTCATTTTTGTTTTGTGTCCCTACTCAGTAGGGGTCTATTATTAAAGGAAAGAGTTCGCTCCCTCTGGGAGCGAATTCTTTCCTTTGATATTAGACACAATATTTGAAGTGATTCAGTTAACAGGAAAGCAAATAGGAAGTCATAAAAGTTGTCTCCCTTGTAAAATGGCGGAAAATTGTCCAGATGTATCCATTTCCCTTAAAGGGGCTAACTCCTGCCCAAATAATAGAATAATAGCAGTAATTATTGGCCTTTAGATACAAGTAAATTTTGTTCCAAATGCCAGAAATGAAAAGGGTTCATTTTAATTTAGTGATTATTGCATCCCTTGGGACCCCTGCTACAAAAATTTGAGGGTTCCAGACAGGGTTTTGGGGGTCAAAATGTGCTAAAATGAGAGTCCGGAAAAACCCTGTCCTAGTTTGCACTAGGCAAATATATGATCATGTGTTTCCAGCATTGTTTTATGATCTTTTTGATACTTATAGCTGTTAGTTTATTATGCATGCATGGGGCAGGAGGAAAAGTTGTCTATATATGTTTATTTGCAAACCATTTTTCTGGATGGAGATATTGCCAGATTTTTATAACAAGGACATGACCTTGTTCTTTATGTAGCAACGAAACTGGGCACGTTTGGCATAACTACTTGGATAAACCCGAGCAATACCCAGGTATTCCCCGGACTATTCTAAGATATGTATAAACATATCTTCAAAAAGCCCAAGGAATACCTGGGTGCTGCTGGAGTTTACCGAAGTACTTATGCCGAATGTGCCCACTATAAACAAAATCGCACATTTTAATGAAAGTGATTTCAGTATGAAAATGCTTTTATATGACTGGTTCCCAAAAGTGATACAGAATATTTTATTGGCAACCAAAGCCGTTTATAAAACTCTTATGTTAGTCATTTGATAGATTTAATATGTAAATCTCGCTGTATATGTAACCTGAATCCTTACAGTAATCACAGATGATTATTTATCCAAATACCCATGATAAACCCAACCAGTGTAATGCGGGTGAACTTCGTGTATGTCTGGTAATCGAAAAAGTGTTGCAGGTAGATCACTATTGGTTAACAATCACTCTATTAGACATTTTCTTAAAAGTTCAATGCATATGACAGGTCGATATCTCCTTCGGTTTCAGTGATATTCTTTGGAATGCTGCCAGAAAAAAAATACTTGCTCTGTTTCATAAAAGTACGTTTGAATTATGTTAACTATTGTTTTGCCTGAGAATTATGCAATGTTAACATGCTAAAGAAATTGAGTTTTCAGTATACGCAAGTGTGACACTTAATTGTTACCAGCCTTAGCTTGGAACAGTAATTATGTGATCCTATGTTAGTTGCTAGGGCCAACTTAACTGCTTTATTTAAGCAATAGCTAAGAACATTGCAACAAACTGCCGTAAAAACATGGCACGCTAAATAATTCTTATAATCTGAAAGCCGCATACTCGTGTTTTGTAACACTGCATGTGTGTGTGTGTGTGTGTGTGTGTGTGTGTGTGTGTGTGTGTGTGTGTATTTTTCTTCACGTGCATAATTTCATTAAGGCAGCAAAACTATTCCGGAAAGTAAGAAATACATGTATTTACGAGTGTCATGCTTCATTTACACTGAGTGACCATACTAGGCCCTGCAGTGATAAGGTTTACTTTTTGGATGAAAGTAGGATAATACTATTTCAATAAACCGTGTGTGTCCTTGAACACATGTGCATTATTGTTTGAAGGTTGTGTGAACCGTTAAAAAAAAAAACAAGAAAAATATATTAAGAGAAAAAAAAAAGATTCATAACCTTTGATAAGCCTTGCTGTGATAAATCTTAGTTATTGCATGACAGTAGAATATTCATTATGATAATTATTGAAAATGTCGAGAAACCTTGTCTGTCATTGAGTTTGGTCTGGGATTTTAGCCCGTTACATAGTTCAGACAAAAATTTGTAGAGAAAAAAAAACAACAGTATACATTTAAAAAAGATCCCGTAAATTTCGCTCGAAATTTTGGAACTGCTGAATCAATAGACGAACGTGTATTTCAATACTGCTTTGTTGGCAAATAAAACTGCAAAGCCAAAAATGGTGTCCATTACATTTTGATTTAATTTGAGACGATAAATAATACCGAGATATATTCGGCAATCGAACAGTTTATATTACCGTGTAAACACGACTCTTATCACATTTCAAAGGTTTTCACATTTCAAACCAATGTATACTTATCTGTCGACTTCAACTGCAAGTTTTAACATTAATCGCTTTTCTCCGCAGCCGGACATATGCCAGGAAAAATGAGTGTACTGTATCTGCCCTTTTTCGATGCTAAAAGTCATACCATTCGGTGTGTAAGACAATTTTCTTTGCACAATAATGTTCAGATACCCTTAGCATGTTTCCAACCAAATGGCGAATAATTAACTGTACTGGACCGGTGGCGATGGAACTAAGATAACTTTGTCTACGAAATGATTTGTAATAAATCCAAATATTGCGGATATTTTTTTGAATCCTGCAATCCGACATACGTAGAACAACGCAACTTGTTATTCAATATACAAAAAAATATGCCCCCGCCTGCCAAAGGCATGGATGGGGCATACTGTTTTCGCCAAACCATATTCAAACAAATATAATAATTACAGTTTAGATTCAAGTTTACATCCATCTTTACGTCCGCGTTTCCTCTTATAGCTCATAGCTTTGATACATTTTATGCTACAAAGTTTAAATTTGGTAAGAAACGTACCCAGACCAACTCCTTTGACTTCATGGTAGAGTTGCCCATGGGGCTTGTCCTGTATGGGGCCAGGGGTCACAATCTATAAGGTGGGGCCAGGGGTCACAATGTATATCAGGTCATATTGAACACAAGTGCGTTTCTCTTGGAGCTCAGAACTTCGATACCTTTATGCTACAAAGTCAAAATTTGGTATAATACTTACCCAGGCTAACACTTTTGACTTCATGGTAGAGTTACCCCGGGGACTTGCCCTTGGGTAGAGCCAGGGGTCACAATTTATAACAGATCATATTGATCACATGCAAATTGGAATAAAATCTAAAGTCTGGTACCATTACTTGCCCTGGAGAGTTAGATATTTGGCATAATGATCGCTGATGAAATAGATTATAAAGTGATCTGGGTTTGGCAGCTGCATCAAGCTAGGGGCGGGGTTATTGGATGGGGCTATGGGGTAAGGACGAAGAGAACATGTCTGAAAGTTTTCGTGATCATAACTCAGGTAATTGTTGATGCTGGAAAGTTAAAAATATTTATGGATTATATATTAAATAAATGATTCATAATCATAACGGTCTGCCCCTTGTATGGAGCAGTCAGGCCACCGAGTCAGCTAGGACTGAGGCTACAGGGTGGAGCCAGAACAAACATATTCAATATTTGCCTTGATCATATGTCTGATACATCTGAAAATGAAGAGTTTAAATTATCTATTATATCATTTGATATTACTTCATACAAATTCAAACAAATATGGGTATGGGAATGCTTGTAACGAGTTTGTGTCTCAGGGTGGTAGGGTCAAGGTCACAGTTGCCATTTTTAGATACATTTAATAATTCTATTTTAATATTGCACATGTTATTATTTTAAATAAATGAATCATTATCATAAGGGTCTGTCCCTTGTATGGAGCAGTCAGGTCACTGAGTCAGCTAGGAGTGAGGCTACCGGGTGGAGCCAAAACAAACATATTCAATGTTTGCCTTGATCATGAGTCTGATACATTTGAAAATGAAGAGTTTAAATTATCTATTTAGTTATTTGATTTTACTTCATACAAATTCAAACCAATTTGGGTATTAGAATGCTGGAAATGAGTTTGTGTTACAGGGTGGTAGGGTCAAGGTCACAGTTGCTATTTTTAGATACATTTAATCATTCTATATTGATATTGCACATGTTCTTATATTAAATAAATGAATGATAAGCATAAGGGTCTGTCCCTTGTATGGAGCAGTCAGGCCACTTAGTCAGCTCTTAGTGAGGCTACAGGGTGGAGCCAGAACAAACATATTAAATGTTTGCCTTGATAATAAGTCTGATACATTTGAAAATGAAGAGTATAAATTATCTTTCAAGTCATTTGATTTTACTTCATACAAATTCAAACAAACATGGGTATTAGAATGCTTGAAACGAGTTTGTGTTTCAGGGCAGTAGGGTCAAGGTCACAGTTGCTATTTTTAGATACATTTAATCATTCTATTTTGATATTGCACATGTTCTTTATGTCGGATATTTTTATATACTTACTCCAAATCGAAAATAACTATGACTAATTTAACACGAGACGTCTGCAAAAGCTATTGAGGTGCTTAGTACTGGGTAAAGGTGGTGTGAAATTCAGTACGAGGACCCACCCCTTTGTCACCATGATGCATTTTAAGTTAGACTGATTTGGTATATCTCTGTCTGGTGCACTAGGACTCGACCCTCTATGTCTACAAGTTGTCCATATTATGGCATACAAGTCAGCCCTGCATTGCCAAGGGAACAACCGACTAAGTAATCTAGCTTCTGATGCAAAATTTATTCGGGCACTAGCTACCACATTTGGTGCTCCACTTTTAATTCAAAGACCTATTAGAAGTCATTATTTACAGAAATGGAAATAGAATTTGTCTCTGTTGGATCACAAATTACTTGGGAAAAGCCAAAAACTATAGTCCCAAACAAAGGACCAGGATCAGTAGCATTTGGTTTTGTAAAAACAGATTAGTTCTTAACTAATTTCATGTATATGTTATTTACATGAAAGACAGTAGGAGGCATCCCTGTCAGACCTCAATCACAAGAAAACATGCGAATAAGTATAAAGTGCCAGAGATGAAAATATTTGTCGGTTTTATCAAGATATATGTTTAACGGCTTGAGGGTCATCCCCTTATGTGGACAGGTCAGGCCACTGGGTTGGCTAGGGTGAGGCTATGGGGTAGCGCCTTATGAAACACGTTCAGCATTTTTCTGTGCATAACTCAGAATTACAGTGCAGTTGATGATGTAAAGTTGAAATTTGACAGAATTGTTTACTATAAACTTCTAAATCATAAAGGTCAGTTCCTTGTTTGGAGTGGTTGGAGCTAGGGCCTTATCGGCAAAGGCCATAGGGTGAGGCATCTGTGTGCTTTGAACAAATGTCTAGTTCTCAATACTTTATTCGGATGGATAGAACAAAGAAATCTAAAAACGTTCCACCATTTAAGATGTAACGAAATTGATTTTGACATAAGGACCACTGACAGTTGCCTATAAAAGTGTTCAAAAATGAACTTTTGGTATACTTCACTATTTCCACTGAAATGTTTTCCTCGGAACTCCCTTTAACTGGCACAAAAACAAATTTTCAGTTATCAAGCACACAGACTGTGATATTTGGTGTAAAAAGCAAGTTTAATTAATTGAATGTATGGAAAATAGAAAAAGTTTTATAAAGATACTCCCCCCCCGTGCCTCAGCTAGCCACATTGCATGTATGTATGTACTGTCCATACACACATTCTATATGAGTGGCAAGCTGAGGCACGAGGGGAATGATAGTCTACAGATGAAAAACTGAAAAGTGGGTGGGGTAATTAGACCCTTTGCATCTTAAAATCAGGCTGGTGTTATAGGGTGCTTCAAGGGGTTCCTGCTGTATGACTCACTGTTACCTAAGAAAGTAAAGGGTTCGGATTGAAGATGAAGCCTGTAAATATATTATAAAAATATATTTAAGGGTTCATCACACCACCAAGTGGGTGGGGAATGGTCTGAAAACATACTTGAAATTTTTTACTTATACTTGTGAAATATGAAGTTTTGCCTATCCCAAATGTAATTTCTATGTGTTAGCAAGATATATTGAGAGGAACTTTAAATATAACATTTAAAATGAGAAATTAGAGGAAAAATTCAAGGTGGCCAGGACTTCCATTAGAACTCATAAACCAGATATAATGGCATAAAACTATTTCGGCATGTTAAAAGTGTCAAGCATGAACTACAATCTCCCACAGTTGCAAAGCCTTTTAACTGTCTACTTTTTATGAAACCACTTCAAAGTTGGCCTCGTGTATCATGAAGTCACTGAGGTCGCCATTTCTTCATTCATTTAAATGGTAAACAAAAACTTTCAGTATCCGTTCTCACCAAAGCAAGTATTGAACACTGCATGACTGTATCAGTTAAAAGCAAGTACTATTCTAAATGCAAACATGTGCATGATATGGACGATCAAAGCACAGATGTTGACATTGTAGCAGTAAAATCTGTAAGGTCGTGGATAAGTTTTTGCATTGTTTTGATTCTCACAAGAACACACGAGCCGCTTAACAATTTATTCTTGCGCATTTCGCGGGGTTGGTAAAACCCCGAACCACATACCAAAATCAGGAACCAATTTCCCGGTACCAACCTCACAACAATATAGTATGCATTAATTTAACAGCCTAAGTCTATCTTGTCATGTCACAATGCCAGGTCTTTGAATCCTGTCTCTGTGTCAAAGAAAAAAATAATGAGACAATATCAATGATGAAAATTGTGCTCCAGTACATGGTAAGAGTTCCCAAAATCAAGCATAAATTCACTATACAGTTTGTAAATAGGTTTTAAGTTTATGAATTTATATTTAGGAAAAAGCTGTATGATCATTATATCATGACAGTGGGTGTTTCAATCCGCTTAAATTTACTGATGCAACTGTGGTACCGGAATCGGGTCCCGGCTTTTCATTTGCATTCTCGGCTTTTAGATGCTGCATGGGAGACTAATCTTGCTATCTTGAGTAACTCTTCGAGAAACAATAAATAATCGAATTCAGATGATTAAAAAGATATGAAATATAGTTAATTACTATAGCGCTTATCGAAGGACTATTCCATGTTATCAAGCAAAACAGTCTGTGTTATAAATAATGAATTAAGGTGGGTAACTATATTTCATGTCGCATCTTTTTACAGATGAGTTGTTAGGCCTTTCTTTTTTTCTTTTTCTTTTCTTTAGGTAGGAAATCCACCCTATAAAGGGTCACCGCCGAGGCGTATGTTGTTTTTCTGAGCGCAGGGCATTAAATTGAAGTTCCTATAAACTGTGCTTATTATATTACAAT
Source organism: Ctena decussata (assembly GCA_963989385.1). Taxonomy (NCBI): domain Eukaryota; kingdom Metazoa; phylum Mollusca; class Bivalvia; order Lucinida; family Lucinidae; genus Ctena; species Ctena decussata. Next base: position 28,151,165 of record OZ022503.1, on the reverse strand, counting down.
TGTGAGTTAGTTAACAGTATCTGTGCTTATATTTATTACAATGATGGGCTATCCAGCGTCGTTAAGGTAGGATCCAGCGTCGTTCAAGCGCAGCAATCAACGTCGTTTACGCGAGTCCAGCGTCGTTTGAATACCCAGCGTCGTTTGAATACCCAGCGCCGTTTGAATATCCAGCGTCGTTTGAAAATCCAACGTCGTTTGAATATCCAGCGTCGTCCCAGTATCCAACGTCGTTCGAATGTTATATGTAGCCTTTCCGATTTTACTTTGCAAAACATAAACAAATATGGAAACTTAATTTTTCGCCAATATATTCTGAAGAAAGCGGTGATCGACGGAAGAATTGCTGAATAAAAATACAGACAATTGTTCTCTATCGGATGAAAATAATCTGCGATTGTGTAACGTTGATTAAAGGTAAATTATAGCTTCTAAAACTAATTTACACATTTCAATGACACGTGTTTACGTGAAACTGCCGAAGCACGTGTTGGGCAAGCTGTTTGGAATGTTAGAGAGTAGGGAGGCACATTCATACAATGAACAGATGTTTATGAGATAAAAAATAAAGTTGTGGTTTCTAGGACAAGTCACAGCAGTAACTATTTTGGCTTAGCTGTGTCCTAGTTTTTAAATATATACTGGTGTTGTGGACACATCAGTGCAAATTTATTGGAAATTAATAAGGAAAAGAAGATGCAGAAAAAACAATGTTTCGGGGCAGCAGTTCACGGACACATCTTTTATTTCAAGATTTTGCATGGAACAGAAAAAAGGTGACAGTGATAAATTTTTCACATTATCATCATATCAGGTAACCAGAGGCCATTCCTGTTAGTTACAGAAGTCCATATTGTTGACATTTGGAACACATTGCCAGACTGTTGTTTCGGCAGCCTTTGCTAACGTGTTTAAGAATCGTTTGAACATTCACTGGCATATCCATCCTTTTAACAGAAACGTATCCATACCAATTTTAGTGCGACAGATGCACGTTTCTGTATTTAACTTCTTCTGAATCAGTTTTGCTAAACCCCAATTTTTGAAAGAAAAGAGATGATGGACTTAAAATGTTCTTTAAATTTTATCCCACATGCTACATGACCGACAACAAATAGGATAGGACAGAAGCGCTTACAGAAAGTGAGAAAGCTTAACTGAGATTTACAGAGAGATTCTATTTTATTGTCTGACCTGCGGCTATCAGAAGCGATACATAAGTATTGCTTTTATGGCATCATTATTAGTGTCAGCGGCCTAAAATTTTGGCAACTTCTCTGATTCAGCTCTCTTTTGAGACAGTGCTGTGACAGGGGAGATACCATCAACCCTGCAATTATTATTACATTTCCACCACTAGAAATTTGTCTGTTGGTTAAAGTAAAATTATCCATTCGTTCATTTCCTTGTGAGTGAATTATTCATTTTATACTTGATTTAAGTTCATTTCATGTGAACTTCGGGAAAAAAAATAAATAAAAAACAAAGGAAGATCTTTTTGTGAAGTTCCTTTTTTGGAAGAACAGTATTGTAACTGTGTACTATAGGTACAAAGTATTAGACTTTTACATTAGATTTTTGCACAGTGATCCAGATAAGAGGAGGTTACAGGGATAATTTAGAGATAATTTCTGATACTTCTGCATGAAATATAAGTTCTGACCCCTCATTAGAACCACCTCACTGAGACAGTTCTAATGAGGGGTCACAACATATTTTTGGTTAAGAGATAAGAAAAATAGAAAAAGTATCTGAGAATTATCCTCAAAAAACAACTTATCTGGAGCCCTGAAATAATTTTACACCTCCACTTTTTTTTATGGTTACAGAATTTGAAGGCTAAAATCGAAGACTTCATAATAAACTGTTATCAATTGAATCAATGAAAATTCTTCAAATTTGTAGGTGAGCTGTCTCTAAAATGTGTGTCGTTGAATACTGTCTTAGTTGGGGCATGCATGGTGATTTAATTATAAGATTACTCAGTTACTGGTTTTTATACTCCGCCACACATTAGTGGCGGGGTATTATGTTTTCCTGCTGGCTGTCCGTGTGTCCGTCGTACGTACGTCCGTCCATCCGTGAGCACTTCATTTCCGTTCGATAACTTTAGTATTTATGAACGGATTTTCTTCAAACTTGGCTTGTGCATTGGTCTTGAGAATATCTCAGTTGGGATTGTTAATGGGCAAATTTCGATTTCTTCTGATGGAGTTATTGCCCTTGTCAATGTCTTAAAAATAGGTTTTGGTCTATAGTTCTTTTACACTTTGAAATATCTTGATGCACTTTCACAGAAATGATTGCAGTAACATAAGCTTTCTGTTACAAGTGGATTTTTGTCCACCTGGGGTATCTGCCCCTGCCCTGGTGCTATATACATGTATTAAATAACGAAAAAAAATGTATAAAATCAGAGTTGAAAGGGATTTTTCTGAAACTTGTAACAAATTATCATATTGATATAAGCTTTCCGTCTTGATAAAAACAATTGTTCCCCAGTGGTTACCTGCCCCTGACACATGCTATATACATGTATCAAATCATGAAAAAATCTATATAAAATCAGACTTTTGGTATATCTTGATGAAATTCCACAGAAATAAGCTTTCTGTTACAAGCAGAATTTAGTCCACTTAGGTTACCTGCCCCTGCCCCAGGGGTATATACATGTATAAAATTATGAAAAAAATCTGTATAAAATCAAAGATGAACAGGATTTTCCTGAAACTTGCAACACGTTATCAAGGTAATAAGAGCTTCATGTCATGATCAAAATTTCGTCCCCAGCGGTTATCTACCCCTGCCCCAAGGCTATATACATGTATAAAATGATAATAAAAATCGTGTAAAAAATGTACAAAAAGGTAAAAGAAGTGATATTGGTTGGCAGTGGCGGGGTATTACACAGTCTTTTACAATGCTTTTATTCCAACATATTTTTGTTTGAGTGGATTATCATTTTCAGAGACCCTCAAATTTTGGCAGTTTTAAGCCCTTTGTTCAATTTTTTCCACCAAACTCAATACCAGTGAGGGAGAAGAAAGTTTCAAAAATACAATAGTATTTTTTCTTCTTCAAAGTTGAAGAGGCGTATTGTTTTTGCCTTGTTTTGTTTTTAATTGGGTTGATTTGTGAGTACTCACCTTTCATTATCTTCACTAACTGCTAACTTTTGTATTTGTGTGTGTTATGGAGGGGGAGACCGTGGGGGAATGGAAAGAAGAGATAGGAGAATAATTTTTACAGCTGTCCAAAACAGTTGTGCTGGAAACAGTTTATTACTCAAAGCATGTTCTTACTTTCATGGTCTGTAATTATCTCCCCAAGATTTATTTTATTGCATATAATGTCCACCATACCTTTATTTTGGAACTAGTTTGTGACTAAAACATGGTGGATATTTCAGATTTTTTTTCAGGTAGTGGGTGTCTGTTGAATTGATTTTTGTATTTGTTATTTGTTTCTATGCAATTTTCATTCTGGGAGATTGTAGAAGGGTGTTTGGTGATTTTATCAGGGTAATTATTTTTGGGTAGAATTTCATCCACATGGACTTTGGGCGTCGTTGGGATAGCCAAGTCTCAGATATGCTAATTTTCTTCATAACTGCTTTCATTATACATGTTATACCCTAGAATGATGTTCAGGTGGTATGTAACATTGAAGGCTTGAAAGCTTTGTGACAGACCCAGTTATTTTTAAAAAAAATGTAACTCACATTTTTCAACGTACCCCACCCACTACACATTGTGATGAACCCTTAATGAAGATGGAACAACAATGAATGTAAATGATAGTTGTGTCTGTGTCAATGACCAATGGCAAAGTGCATTGACAGATGGATAGGATACATTAATGATTTTGATTGAATTACTTTCAACAGTTACTACAAGAGTTACTGGCCTTGCCACCATAACTTGCAACATAAAAGAAAACATCACTGTTTCACTCTCGGATACAAAGTATTCCTGCAAAATAATGACATGGACATGTAGATGTACAAACACTAAAGCAAAAGATGTTTTACTGACCTGTAAATATATTATAAAAATATATCTAATGAAGATGGAAACAACAATGAATGTAAATGATAGTTGTGTCTGTGTCAATGACCAATGGCAAAGTGCATTGACCCATTACACAGGTGAGATGAAACCAGCACACAATGCTAACAATAAACAACACTGGACATCCTACTACATCTAGAAGACTGAATACTACCAAAACTCACACTGGACATCCTACTACATCTACATGGCTGGATACGTAACTACAGAGTATATGTAGGCATGTGCCAGAAAAGGGTATGGGAAAATATTGGAATTGAAATGGGTACAGAATAAATAAGACTAACACATGAAAAATGTACTAAGCTTTATTCCACCCTATGACACTGGCATGTGACGTATAATCCAAACAACGTCAACTGTTTCCCATATAACTGCTGCAAAGTTAAGGCTAGTGTATATCCAGTATGATTTTTGTTGTCCAAATCGGAGAGACACCAAAAGACAATCTTGCCATCCAATTAATACTGCACGTGCCAATATTTCAAAGCCACTCCTCCATCTCAAACGTTCACCCTGTCCAGTGCACACGTACCAAAGAAAAAATCTTTCTGTAGTTATTTTTATTTTTATTTTTCGTGAAAATTTAAGAACTATGATAGATGCATAATTATCATCAAATATTCGCAGAGCTGCAATGAATGTAAAGCCTGGGACAACTATCATGACTGGTTTCATGGATTACTCTATTTCCTCGTTACACGGTGGGCTACAACTTGCGTGGATACACGGATTATCACTGTACACGGTGGGCAATTACATAACCGTCCACGAGCCGTATTTGCTTCCACGATCGGATCGTGAATCAAGGCAAAACACGGTACACAGTGTATCTAATTAAGTCGGTCCTAATTAAATACACCGTGTA